>JANTPZ010016398.1:0-16203 GCA_025593235.1 Vachellia pachyceras | reverse complement strand
GGTATTAACACTGTAACTATTTATTGGAAAATTCTGGTGTGTTTAATATCTGTATATTGGCAGGGCTATAAAGAGCACAGTGAAAGGGTTTCCAAGGCCATTGTTGAACTTGAGCAGTGAAGCATTTGGCGAAGTGATGAACAGTGCATTTGGGAGACGTTTGTACCCTCCTTTTGATCCTTACGCAAATGACGTAAACTACTTGCTTGCATCTTACGTTATTCCTTATGTTGGCCTCACTGGTTATGTTGGAGCCAATCCACAGCTCCAAAACTCCACTTCTAAGGCGGTAAGCCTCCAAAAGTTCAATCACACACATACCTCAAACAATCCCTAACTCAAATTACTTTCTCTTAAAAAACTAAGATAGTCAAGAGAGTCTGAATTAATTGATATTTTCTGTGTATTTATGTATAAAAAAATATCAAGCTGTTCTGTTCATTTATCTATGAAAACATACCAAATTTTTCTGATCAATGAACATTTTCAAACATAAATATGTCAATGTTTGGTAGGTGGTTTTCCTTAACTAAGTATACATGTATTTGGCAGCTTGTGGCTGGGCTTCTAGGGGTGGAATCAGGACAAGACGCAGTTATCAGAACGTTGTTATACGAACAGTGGGGGGCAACAGTGGAGCCATACGGGGTGAGTGTGGCGGAGTTTACAAATCGGATATCAGATTTAAGGAACAAGCTGGGGAAGGAAGGGCTGAAAGATGAAGGGCTTAGAGTGCCAAGGAACTTGGGAGCAGAGGGAAGGATTTCAGGGAACGTGCTTGCTGGTGACAAGTACTCACTTGCATATGGAAGATCACCAGAGGAAGTGCTGAGGGTAGTCTATGGAAGTGGTGATGAACGTTACCCTGGTGGATTCTACCCTAAAGGTGCTGATGGTCGTATTGCCAAATCTTACAGATCAAATCATTAAGCCTTCCTACTATAATAATTAATTAATAAGCTTCCATAGTTTGTGGTAGCAGATCTTAATAAATGTTATGATAATAAAAGGATTTGTGCTACTTCATGTTGCACACCACACACACACACACACACAATCTTGATATGTGTTTGATTTGGTTTGTATTTGTTACTCCTAGCCAGCCACAACAGTCCTACTTCAAACAAAAGGCCCTTGTAATGGTTGCGATTATGCTTTGTTCAAGAGAAACTTCATTTGGCACTTTCTGCTTTTCATTCCCAGTAAAAATCCCAAATCATTTCTTCTACGTACTCCTCTTACCACAATTTATTAGCAAAACAACGTTTTTTGGGTATGAATCACTTATTTGGAATTTTTAAATTTTGAGACTCCCTTCAACTCTAAGTAAAAGGCCTAAATGGTTGGTTAATTATTTTGGTCATATTGATTCATTTTGTATCCTAAATTTATAATTTATTCCCTAAAATACCTTATTAATTACATATAGTAAGGGCGTTTTTATAAAGGAATAATTCCAAGGCACATAATTGATGATATTTTAAGAAAAACAATAAGTATTTATTACAAATAACCAATTTAAATAATTATTTTAATATCAAATTATTTATCTCTTATATCAAACATTGAATATAGGTACGTAACATGAAAAAAAAAATTAAAAGTAAAAACAACAGCTGCAAATTCAGTATATTAAACATTGAACAACGTCTATGTTTGAATTAACGTTAAAAATTACTTTTTAAACGGAAAATAAGTATATAAGAGAAGCTTTATCTCAAATCATGTGAGTGTGCTTTCATAGTGTTGTGACAAAACCGGCATAGAAGATCAAGATCTTATGAACATTCAGAGCTTGTTTGGATGTAAGGTTGAAAATAGCATTTACAGATTCCGAGGTAAAACCGAGGTTTTGGAAAATAGATTTTGAAAAATAGCTTTTGGAAAATAGCTTTTATAGATTTCGAGGCAAAACCTAAGTTTTGAAAAGTGATATATGTTTGGGAAGTTATTAGCTTTTACGTATTCCGAGGCAAAAAAGTGGGTAAGAAAGAGGAAAGTAGGAAAGAGAAAGAAAGAAAAAGTAGGAAAGAAGAAAGATGAAAAAGTAGGAAAAAAAATTTAGGTTTCAAACTGAGGTTTTGTAACCAAAATAGCTTTTGGGAAAAAAATTTTGCTCGGACAAAACCTTAGTTTTAAGGTAAAACCTAGATTTTGAAACCAAACCTATGTTCTAGAATTGATTGTCAAACAAGCCCTTGCTGCCATTTTCAGTTCCCCTACCGGGGCAGTCTTGTACTATAAGTCTATAACTACTCTATTGGCTTCAAAAGTAGCTTCATGATTGATGATACATGGGATTTCCCAAAAATCTGGATCCAAACATCAGTCTTGTCGTCAATGATTTAATTTACTGTCGTCGCGACAACGATTGCCCAGTTGCATGTTTGAGCCTTTGCGTTAGCTATAGTTCATCACAGTTCTTTCTTGCTTGATATCCCCTAATTTTCTTTTCTAGTTGAAGTTTTCTCTGTATCAGTCATTGATCAATTGGCAGCTGAAACTGCACCCAGAGAAGAGAAAGAGTGCACGTTGTGAAGAATCCAAGAGACCCATTTTCAAGATCAACAAATCAATGTTAGAATAAGAAAAATGAAGGCCTATTACCGCCAGTGACCTTGTTCAATGCCCACAAGATCAAACTGAAGATCTTGAGGATTCTAAGTTTGATGATCCTTCACGTTCCACTGCACCCACTAAATTCAGCTCATCTCTTACACACGCACACACACACAGAAAAACTCAGTTCAGTTCATCTTTTGTTTTTAGATGAACTGTGGTTGGTAGATGATGCAGTAGCACGTGAAGATCATCAAGCACAGAATCCTCAAGCTCGTCGGTTCGATTTCGTGCCGTACCGAATAAGGCCACCGAGATATACGGGCCTAAATTTTTTCTTCTTGAAGCATTTGATAGCTTGATCTCGGGAAAAAACTTACTCTCAGATTCTACACAACGCTTTTCATGTGATCCTTTTCCACTCTAAGTTTGGTTTGATCAACCATTTATTCATAGACTAAGGGTGAAAATTCGACCCCAAAAAAAGTAGACTATGTCAAGCGAGTGCGAAGTGTGATGAATTGCATAGCTAAAATTTTCTGAGCTTTGTTGAAATATGCCCTCGGCCATCAATTGTTTGAAAACAACCACCCACTTATAATTGTTGTCGTGTCTAATTATGAATTAACTTGAGAAATTAACATAATAAAGGCATAAAGAAAGGGAGAAAAGGGGAGGATTATGGTTGATATACTATGAGAGGAAGAAGAAGAATTAGGCCTAGAGCTTGAGACTATGATTGATACACAGAGAAAATGATAAATAAGATAGTTGAGAGATTGAGATCTACAACACTTTAAATAGAAGAACGGACGTATTAGAAAAAATTGAATTAGAACAAGTGTACGTGAAAACACGCTAAATGTTAAATTTAGATGAATATATTAAACATGCGTGTCAAATACAAGGAAGTAGGCCTCATTGTTAAGTGCATGTTAAATTTCAAATTCATCTGAATATATTTAAAGGATGGAATGGATTACACTATATATATTGAACAGATGTTAATTTTTAAATATATTGGGCCAGTTTGGGAAACAGTGGAGAAGTACTTTTACGCAAGTCAAGATAAATATGTGAAGGAGATTATCTCGTTTTATGAAAAAATATTATAGAACGTGCTTTTGAACTCCTAAAAAATGTTGCCAGGGCATTGGAAAAATGACATATGATATATGCTGTGTCCATCTTTAAATTCAAATTCACCTGAATGTATTGAATGGATGCATCACATACAATAAGTTACGCTTCATGTGCATTGCGCCTGAAAAGATTGAGTGAACACGTCAGATACAATGAACTACTGCTGATATACACGTCAACTACACATAAAATTCAAAATTCAATTAATGATATTGGACCTGTTTGGTAACCATGGGTTTATTTTCATAAGCACGTTTAACAATGCTTTTCCGCAAAACGAGACAATCTCCTCCACATATTTGCCTCGGCTTATGTGAATAAGCACTTATAAGTGGCTTATGGCAATTTGTCAAACGGGCCCATTAATGAATAAGTTGAGTTATTATTACTTTTTTTATTTTTTTTACAAAAAAAGTTCAGGTAAATTGAGCCATGAAGGTTCATCAGGGCTAGGTCATACCTCTAGGCTCATAAAATGCTTACAGATGTATTTACAAATTGTCCACCAATAACGTTGTCATATTCATAAGATTTGAACTTGTAACCTTGTAGTAAGCAATGAGTTAATTTCTTATCAATTAGATCAACTTTTGTCGGTATTACTTTTTTTTAATATAGACATAAGTACTTTCCTACTGAAAGTAATCTTATTTGAGACATTAAACTTGGTTACCTCTTTCAACAAGAATTCAAACATTAGTGGTTATTATGGGGGCAATTTTTTCCATGAGATCCATGCAAACTTGGTTACCTCTCTCGACTGTCAGGAGTAGACTTTTTTATAGAAAAAAATATAAAACAAGGAAGAAAGCACATGACGAAACAATATAGTTGGAAGAAATTAGACCGTCAATATTGTCACTCTGGCGTATTGGACAACGACAACTGTAGGTTCATCGTGGAGTTATTAGATATTTTCATATTTAACGTAAGCAGTGTCATCATCCAGAGTACACTTGATGGGTATATTGCTGCATGAAAATAAAAAGAAAAATATAACTGCTATGAGGCCAATTGTATAAAATAAAGGGAAAAGAAGAATGAGATGAGATGCAAGTTCGTGGTAACTGAGGATTTGATATGATGAAACCTATTCATCAACAATAATGATGTAGACACGAGATTTGGTAGAACCAACCATAAATTCTCCATGAACTTATTGATGGATGTAAAGCAGAAAGCAACACACAATCTCCATTTTCCATTCTGACCACTTTCCAATAAGTATCTTGTTAAGCAATATCCTCATCTTACATCTTCTCAAAGACCTTGCTGAACTTAAACAGCATTCTCTAACATCAGATTTGTTGAATTTCACTTAGTTGAACAATCCATAAGCAGTAGGCTCTTGGAATCGATTTTTCTTCTATGGTGTTTCCTAATGTGGATATATGAAGGGAAGAAAAGGTACACTTAATCTAGTTGGAATAGCTTTTTCTACTACATAGGAAGGAAAATGGAGTCTCAATCACTCTCATTCTCACCTACAGAAAATCTATTCTCCTCAGGATCCTGAGGGGATCCAAACAACTAATAACTTCCGTTCCCTTTGATTGTCCAATCAAAGTAGGGAAAATAGACTCCCATCTCATATTCTGTTGTCATGTTTATACACGACCAAGGTGAAGACTTCTTCTTTCACTCATGTTCCTTATCAACTCTCGAACATATGTCTGGGAGAAAAACGTTCAGGCCCTTCATTTCCTCTCATAATCTTTCCCTTCATTTTCTATTTTCTTTCCAGAACACAGTCAGTGTTAGCCGGTCCAACAGGTTTTCCTCTTCAGATTCATTCACCAACACTTTCCCCTGTTTGCAAGTTTCAGGAAAAATAAGATTGTATTGCATTCTTTAGATAGTCATTAAGACAGAGCAAAACGTTGAGCGCTATCCACCCCCCAATATATCATCCAGAATGCGAATTGGTCCCATATGACCTAAGTTGTTAAAGAAGCAGCGAACCAAGATATCCCAAGTAGCAATATTGGGAAAGATTCCTTCAGTTGTCATTTTATGAAGATACACAATGGTCTCTTCAATGCCCAGCGAATTACAAATGCCCCACAGAAGAGTAGTATATGCAACTATGTCTGGACGCCATTCCTTCTCTTCTGTAAGCTTATCAAAAAGCTGCATGGCAGATCCAACCTTACCCCACTTACAGTATGCATAAATAATTATATTAATGGTAATCATATCTGGCTTTACTCCATTCACTGTCATTTTCCCAAGAATCTGGAAAACTTGTTCTTGCATTCCAAATCGAGAGAATCCATACATCATAGTATTACAAGTAACAGAATTTATTTCCAGCTCCCGTTCTTCCAGCTTCTTAATAAGTTCACAGGCTTCTTTAAATCTGTTGACCCTAAATAAACCATCCAATAACTCATTATATGTTATGATATTAGGTGAGCACTTATATTTCTGCATCATATCAAGCACATCCATTGCCCATTCTACACGTCCACTAGCACACAAGCCCTTGATAAATGTATTGAACGTAACAACAGTTGGAGGACAGCCATCATTGTTCATGATTTCAATAAGACGATGAGCTCGGTTAAACATAGAGTTCTGACAAAGGACATCCAGCATGCAGGTATATACCACAACATTAGGATGGCATCCACAATTTATCATTTTGTTCCATGTCTCAGAAGCGCCTCGCAAATTTCCAGCTCTTGCAAAACCATAAATAAGAGAGCTATATGTGGTAACATTAGGGCGGCACCAAATCTTCTCCATATGATTACAGACAGATATAGAATCTTCTATATAACCATTGGCGCAGAGACCATGTATTAAAGTGTTATATGCAACAACATTGGGCTTGACTCCTTCTTGAATCATACGACTCCACAAGCTAAGAACCTCTCCCAATCGGCCACACAAAAAATAGCCTTTCATCAAGGAAGCAAATGTATGAATATTGGGGTTGCAACCTCTCATAAGCATTTGGCCAAGTACAGCAAGAGACAAGTCAACATTTCCCATGTCACAAAGACAACTGATAACTGTAGAGTAAGTGACAACATTTGGGTTAATGCCCTTATCTAGCATTTCAATTATCAAATCAAAGGCCTCCTTAAATTTATACTCTTTGCATACTCCATGTATCAGAGAATTATAAACAGGCACCACAGGTGCGAATCTTGCAGCTAGATTTTTTGCTTCCTCTACCTGACCAATCTTACACATTGAAGATACAATAGTCGTGTAGCTCACTGCATCTGGAGGGCAACCCTTACTTGACATTTCTACAAGCAATTTGCAAGCCCCGTCCACCTTTCCATTTTGACAGAGAGCCTTGATAAGAATGTTATAGGTGAAAATATTTGGCTCCAAACCTTCTCCCTTCATGTTGTTATATACAGGATTGATCATCTGAAACCTATTCTCATCCAGCAACGAATCCAACAAGTGGTTGTATATCCTGACAGTGGGTTTGCACCCGAATTCCCTTATCCTATATAACATCTTCAAAGCTTGATCAGCTGACCCAGCTTGCCGATAAGAATGTATAACTCGGATGAATAAATCTTCAGAGCAATCCATTCCTTCCAACTTCATGTGTTGCAAAAGATACTGAACACCATCAATATTGCAATTTCTTCCCAGTTTATCAATCATAGTTTGGTAGGTCAAATGGGTGTGTTTGAAAGCTCTTGAATTGGCCAAGGACTTGAAGTATTCAAGTGCCAACACAATATCTCGCTCATGTCTCAATCTTTTCACAACTTCGGATTCCTTAAGAACGGACACATTTGGAGATTCGACTTGGGGTTTATCGAGATCAAAAATTCGTTTCGTGTTGAGAACAAATGGAATTGAAGGCTTGCGCACTTTAAACACTAAAGAACACCCATCTTTCAAATACATCGTATATGTAATTGAATTCAAGAAGCTGAATTCCCAGGAGAAAACAGACTAAGAAATCCGTTAAAAGGATGAATTTGAGGTAGCCCTGCCCTCTTGCCCACCAACAAAAATTCAGAACAAAAGATTCTTCGTTCTCTGAATCTTAAGGTTCAATTTCTTCACATAGATAATCAGGATTCACAAAATACAGGATTTCAAATGCAGGAATTTGGTCACTTGGCAAATGAAAATACTGCAGTATTGTCTACTATTGTCAAATGGAACCGAACCACCATAATACCCAAAAAACCGGCACAGAGCAACTGAGCAAGTCTATGAAGAACCTTCATTTGCCTCACGACCTAGGCAGAAACATGCGGCAGTTTCCAAATACAGTCTCCCAGAAGGGCTCGTCCGGCCACACTTGGGTTCGAGACTAGCCATTGTGAATGAGTGAGCAGATCCAGAGGATGGTTGCAGTCCAATACTCTGGGCACAGCGCCGGACGAACGGCGGAACGGTGCAGCAGTGTGTTGCTATTTCTCAGCGAAGCACGAACGCGATTATCAGGATCCCAAATGATAAAACATTGTTATTTATAATTTATTTTATCTATAAATTTATAAATATGTTATTTTTGTTTTGACGGACTTCATCGTAACAAAAATAGTAAGTCGCGGGATTTACTTTGATAATTGGTTTTGATGGGTTTGATTAATTTTTATTTAATATTAAATATTATTAAGAATGTCAAATTTATTAGGGAGAATAAGAGAAAAGTTAACATTGATAAATTAATTAGAGAATGGAACATGCATAATGTGATATTTGTATAATATGTAAGATTAACGCATGTCTTGAAAGGTCAATTATATAACGTGAAAAGCCAATTGCATTTACATTTCTGAGAAGTTTTATGTAACTAAATTTCTATACAATTGACATTTCACATTATACAAATATAACTAACATTCAACAATATGTAACTGAATTTTCACATTATACAAATCATATTTTCTAGTTAATTAGTTAATAGAGGATTTTTTCCCAATTCTCCCAATTTATTATGATTGATTTAATAATTCTTTTAGATTGGGTTAAAGGTCTTTTTTTTTGAAAGTTTTCAAATCTCATTTTAGAAGTTTTAAATAGATTTGATGTTGTCCTGAATGTATAAAAAAGTAACAAATTTGCCTCCAGTGTTAATTGACCCAATCAAACTTAGATCAAAACTAACAGTCAACAACTAATAGTAATGGTAAGATGAAATTAAGCTCATTAAAAATTTCAGAGGGAGATTACACCAAAAAAAAACTTGAGGGCTCATTGATATTTCGTAAAAAATTCAAGGGTAAAAATGACCCTTTAACTCTTTTTTGGATATGTCCCGCGAGCTTCTCTTCTGTGTGACTGATACTCTGCTTTTCATTTATATCTTTCCTTTAATTGTGGGCATAAGGCACTGAGCAACTTGGTCAGTGATCACTCGGCTGAGATTCCAGTTCAAGTAGTGTAGATGATAAGAAAGTCAGCATATTTCATTATCATAGATAATTTAATAAGATTTGTCTCAAGTGACACTAAGCATTTCATAAAATGGTATAGCAAGTTATGGCATTTAATAAGGCATCGCATGGAGCATATATGAACAGACTGCTTCAAAAAGCATCAAGAGGTTCGTTGGGGATGTACATTTGTGTATGCTATAGTTGGATGATGAAACCATACCAGAAGCGAGTAATTCCCTTGCCTTGATCCAATTACAGCAGATTATTCTTATGCTGTGGACGTTGCCTCTCAATAAAGTAGATTCACAATCACAAGGCTGCACAAATTATAATACATTAAGAAGAGCTTGACTATTACTTGGGAAGTACTAATATGAGATGAGATTCTCTACGTATTAACATTGAAATATTAAGAAAACAGATATTCTACCAATCGTGATGAACAGGGATCAGGAATGCTTAGGACCTACTAGCTAACTTGGGTTGTTTTTGGTGATAAACATCATAATAATCGAAGCTTTAGATTGAGCACAACAACAAACAGATGGAGTAATGGATTCTTGACTCGATGCGTCATGACTCAAGTGAAGTGCTCACTGTGAGATATTCGGGACATGCAGGCAGAATATTAAAATCTACCTTCAAGGGGCTGACGAACTGATGTGTCTCTCTTCTTCTGAGGTTTCCTTCTCCTTTTCAGGGAGAATGGCAGGATAATTAATCTTGATAAGCGGCTCAAAGGATCCTGTAGACCATCCATCTCATAGTGACCAAACCGCCAATCTTTGTCAATAATAAGGTCACTGAATAGGTTCATCGAGTCCACCTTCAAAGAGGGACAAGAAGAATGTGGTTTATTTTTATCCAGATTTGTCCACTAATGTAGAATAATCCAGCCTCGGCTCAGGAGTCACATGGAACTCTGGACACGTCAAACTACAGTTACATGGATGAATCAATGTAATTTGTTGATCCACCTGGTCAGATACCACGTAGCTCATAAATCGAACCACTAATTGATACAATTTTTTTAAACTTTCTACGTAACAAGTCACGGAAATTTAAGACACAATTATTTACCACTGATTGATACAAATTTTTAAATTTGCTATGCAACAAGTCATGGTAATTTAAGACACACATAACTCAGCAAGGACCTAGAAATATTCGTCCTCAACTTCTGCACATTGATTACCAAGAACAGGAACACCCTAAAAAACCAGAAAGGGAAGGTCTGACATGAAATCAGCAAGGACAAAAATCGCATAACCTAAAGCTGATCAATGTTAAACTTAGAGTTCAAACCATTGTCATGGCTGCATATACAGCAAGCAAATGTTCCAACCGATATGGCCGCCGGATTAGATCTGTCTCGTCAGATACTTCATTTTCAGTAATGATGAAGGGAACATTTAGATGTATGTATCTTCCATGGAACTGAAGCAACATGCGAAATAAGCCATCAGGATATACCCCACGACCAGATTCACTGTACTCATCGGTTTCCACAAGTTTCAGTCCCGCGCCAGAAACAACTTCCTAAATGTCAGAATAGTTATGTAAGTATGAGCCTAATGCACATAGTGCATTCATCAAGGTTAATAGAACAAACCTGCCCATAGTAGTTTATGCCTATAAAATCCAGCTTGTCAGAAATACTATCAATGTACGGGAAGAGACTCAAGGAATTAGCCAATGAAACAGCAGCAACATCAAACAGACCATAGGGTCGCATGAATGACACATGGTGTGCAACACCAAGTATGGGTTTTAATGGGGTACAAGAAACCAGACGGGTGATTGAACCGGATAATATAATGGGTTAAGGGTTAGTAGATCAGACCGGAGTCAAACCGGGGGTCAGACCGGTGAGGAATAAAAAATTAAAAAATAAATCTCACCACACATTGATATAATTAAACTATTCAAAATTAAAAATTCCAAAAACAAAATAGAAAATTCCATTATTAGCAAAGTAACATTTAACAAACCAATCATATATTTATAACTTATATATTATCAACATTATTTACAATTTTACAAATTTATCTTAACAAAATATCAAAATATATGGGTAACAAAATATCTCCTCTACAATCATTTAATCTTAACATCAAAATTAACATTAAAATTATTAATATATATATATATATATATATATTCTTGATGCGTCTTGAGAAGGAATCCCTTTTCAATCTTTTTTATGTGAAACTTCCCCCTCTCCCACGCAAGCATTTATTGCATTTGCATGTTGGCTTGAGGGAAACCCAATGGAGAGTCACATCAACGGGGACCTATATCTATTGCATTTGCAACCATTTTTTCATTTGCAATCCCTTCTCTCCTGTAGACTGGCACTGGCATTTTCAGTTACTTCAGCCTCTTTACTCTTTAGCGAGGCGGCCGCTGGAGCTAATCCAAAGAGCACAACGTGATGGCACATGGCACGGAACGAGAAGCAGAAGCTGGAGCAAACGAGAAGCAATGGTTCAAGAATGGGAGTTGGAGCTGGAGCTTTTTCATCTCTCCTCCTTATTCTCCTTCATCTCTCATTCCTCCCCTCCCTACCAGCCACCATATCCCAAACTCGGCCGGAACTGAGACTTTTTTACGTAACTCAGTCAACCCTCCAACTCGGGGGGCTAACCGAGTTACTACCGGGTTATTACGAGTCAATCCGAGTTAAACCGAGTCGCTGTGACCCGGTTCAATCCCCAACTCGGACTGGTTTTCCGGTCGAGTCGCCGGTTTCCGGCTTAACTCAGCCGGTCCGATCTGAGTTCCCATACACTATGAGTTGCTGCCAAAAGGATTTCATGAATCAGAAAATTATAATTACAAAAAAAAGCAAAGAGGACAACAATGAAAGCATAACTCATTAATTGAGATTGGAATGAAAAGGAAAAGGTCATAAAATATTGTAAAATGTTTATAAACAAGCCACACATTCTGCAGTGTCTTTGAGAAATGCAAGCCTTTGTTCATGGATATAATCATATGCTTTTGAGTGTGCAATATCCATCCAATGCATGGCCTGTTGGAAAACACCAGTTGGAAGAGCAGAAGTAGCAACCTCCAGCATATCAGGATTACCACCAGGCTAAGCTCCAGCACAATAAGTAATCATACAGAAGACATGAGGTTTATTAAAAGTAACCCAGTATTTTACCAGATCAGATACACTGTTTAAATCAAGCCTGCACCATGGAATGTAAGCGATGAGGAAAAGAGAAAAGCAGCATTTCAAACGCTATCATAAGCTGAATAACCCAGTGACATTGAACAAAGACATGATCATGTAGAGAAAAAAGGAATATGAGGACAAGTTCGAAGCTGCTCAATACAGCCTCAAAAGTAACCACTACACACCGATGCCAACATATGGAATTTAATAAATATCAGCAAACACAATGTCATAATTCAAGATGAACAGTTTAAGATGGAGGGCGACTAATGTTCAGTCATTCACAAACCTTTACAATTCACTCGAGTGATTATTCATCACAAGGGATAGAAGTCACAGGTTCTTAACAAAGTGTAACGATGGACAGATATATTAATGAACCAGGAGAAAGTTGGACAGCTCCGTCAATCAACTTGTAGCTTGATTAAATTGTTTAATATGAAGCCAGTGGTTTATATAATACAGATTCAAGAATTGTTTCCAATTATGATATACTAGTTCAATACACAGGTGGGACAAACCTGACAGACCAGGAAAACCCAGTCAAATCAGGCCAGGTTTTTTTTTGGGGGGGGGACTTGTTAGGATGGGGCAACATTGCTGTTTTTAAATTAGTGAACCATTTGTTGGCAAATTTTGCTGAGATGATGTGTCAAGTGGCACCTGTTATTTCCCATATTCCCATGTCGTCGTCCCACTTTCTCGTTCAAACCCCGTGGGTACAGAAGCCCTTCTTCGTGTTTGAAAATCTACCGGAGAAGGGGAGTTTACGGATTTTGAGTGAACCATTAAGTAAAAGTTTTCCAAATATGCACTTCATCTTTTTCCTATGTCGACTTCCTTGCGGCTCCCGTGGCCACGGTGGTCTCTCCTTCAACCTAAACGCCCCAAACTCTTATCATTGTTGGCCTTCACCAACAGATGCCGACCCCCTTGGCCCTTCACCATCATCGACGTCCCACTCTCCCTCAGATCATCGACGCTGCTTCATGCTTCCAACAGTCCCTTTGGCTTAATCTCTCCCTCAGATGATGATAACCAAGCCTCTCCCCTCTTCTCTGAAGATGAGATCCGTTCAATACTTCGATTTTTGACGATGAGATCCAATTTTTGATACTTCTCTGATGATGAGATCCGTTCGATTTTTGCAACCAGAAAACACCAAATCTGAGTTAACAAAGCTTCTTCTTTTATGTTTCCTCTCCTTTTCACAATCCATGGATGTCAACGTTGATGAAGGAAATGTGTTTTTTTCATATTGTTTTTTCTTTCAGATTGCTAATTTTTCTCTGTTGACCTTTGATGATGATGATGATGAATGCAATGAGATCACAACCACAAAAATGTCATTTAGCGACGGAAAAATTTATCACTAAATGACTATTTTCAATCAGAAAATTTCCATGTAACGACCTTCATTTTAGTGACGGAAAATAGCCATTTAGTTATAGATTTTCCGTCGCTAAATGATATTTTTCTGGTAGTGGATTTTTTCCCTCCCAAATTTATATTATGGATGCTAATGATGATGAAGATGGCGTGACATTTTTGTTGATCTACCCCGTATTCTTGGATTTTTGTTGATCTTCCCAGAGTTTGGTTTTGATTAAGCAATTGCTTCCATTGTAAAAATTTGCAATTTAATCTTCCCAGTGTTTTTACAAAAGAATAGTTGAAATGGTTAGAAAAATTAAAAAAAATAAGGAATCAACGCTCGCTGATCCCCCAATTCATGTTGGCAACGCCGTGTCACTGGTCCTTTCGTTTTTCTGTGGTTTCTTCGTCGTCTTCGCACCATGGTGCCTAGAGGGAGAGCGAGAGAAAGAGGCAACGCCGTGACACTGATCCTTTTATTTTTGTTATAATTTTAATAAGGATGACGATGGCATGGCATATTATGTGGCATAAAATATGATGTGTCACAACCATCTCAGCAAAATTAGTCAATGGTTGACCGTTTGGGTTTGTTCCAATAGGGTGACATTACTGCGTTTTTAGCATTTCCAGGATATTGATCCAAAAAAAAATTTGTAGGTGTCCAATGATGCTTTCTAAAAACTTACATGGCCAAAATGACATTTAACCCTTTTTTATAAGTATAGACAAAGAAAATGTTTTCTTTAACATCTTTTTAAAATAGATTAAAATGTTGACACTCCAAGTAAAATTAATTAAAATATTGCATAAAAAACAATTGAATCTAGTAGAAATAATTAATTCCTCGTAAAAGGTTAATCAAAGTTTGAACAATCCCTATTAAAAAAGGTGTCTATATTTAATGTCCCACGGTAGAATTAAAAAAGGGTAGGGGTATACATATACCTAACCAAACAAAATTAAAATATTCAACATTATGTACTCTTTTGGAACAATTTACCCTAGTTTTGATTCTTGTTCAAAATCTTTACATGACAAATGAATTATGATTTAGGATACTTTTTATGACTATGTGAGAGCGCATTACAAAAACAATAAAAATATATTCTTGCTAATGAAAAATATGCAAATAAAGGCTTGTTTGGAAATCAATTCTTAAATCTAGGTTTGATTTCAAAACATATGTTTTACCTCAAAACCGAGGTTTTGTCCAAGCAAAATTTTTTTACCTAAAAACTATTTTGATTACAAAACCTCAGTTTAAAATCTAGGTTTTGAAAAAGTTATTCTGTCACACCACCCTTCCTCTCTTTCCCCTAATTATTATTTTATTCTGTCACATCACCCTTCCTCTCTTTTTTTTATATTATTTGTTAATATATTATTCAAATATATCTTTTTATAACTATATTATTTATTATAATATTGTCTAGAAATCCGTAAAAGCTATTCTCACAATAACTTCCCAAACACAAATCACCTTTTCAAAACCTAACTTTTACCTCAGAATCTGTAAAAGTTATTTTTAAAATCACATCCAAACAAACTCTAAATAAGAAAAACAACGCTATACTTTTCCCTCTTTTTGAATACTGTTCACCGTTTGTTTTTTTTATGAGACACCGTTCACCTTTTTGAGAGCTATGTTGACTTGATGAGTCCTATCGCTATATCACATGTGGTTGTAAAATTCTTTCAACGTTAATTTTCTTCAATCATACAACTTGACGTTAAAATAAAATATTATTGAATGTGGCCATGGAACAATTAAACTAGCTGGTTATTATTAGTTCTTACCTACATCATTAGATCAGATTATATATAGTAAATTTGGAATCCAAAATGCACAAGAGACCAAACTCAATGAATAAAACATTTAATTATTATTGCCAAAGCTCTGCAACAAAAATAAATTGAAAAGGAAATACAGTCAGCTATAACAAAGACTTTCTTTTTTTTAACATTAAACCGGCAAAAATTTAAGCAGTAACTTAAAGCTTAAGAGACAAATCAATTTCCCAAGAATCAAGACCGTCATCATGATCAATATCCTTATTGGGAGCTTCTTCTGGTATAAACTTGATATGTCGATCACCATCAGTAGCGGTAGTTGAAGAGGAAGAATGATGTCCAAAATGAAGATGACGAGTTGGAGGACCAATATCACTATTAGTTTCTTCAATCCTCAGAGTTCCAGAACTTGCCCTAATTCTAAGCCTATCCAGGGTTTGATGATGATCATGCCTAAGCCTAAAATTAGGGTTATTATAAGAAGGTTTGTGAATCATGGAGTCGATTCTAACCCCAAGTGGCCTATTATGATTGACCAAAGGGCTATTAATAACCAGAGGGTTAGGATGATAATTAGGGTAATTACCACCGCCATAATAAGGAAAATGTGGAGAGTAATAGTGATGCCCTAAGAAACCAAAATGGTGATCAGAAACAATCCCAGCTTGTCGTCTTTTTGCTATTGCACGCTCTTGTTTGTGTGCGTTTTGGTGGCCTCCTAGGGCTTGTGAAGAAGAGAACTCTCTTTTGCAAAAGTTGCAACAAAAAGTCCTCTCTGTA
>JANTPZ010016397.1:0-12647 GCA_025593235.1 Vachellia pachyceras | reverse complement strand
TTACAGAACATTTGTTTCAATACTCATTTTGTTGTTGATGTTTTAGTTAATCTTGTTTCAGTTCGTTCATTCAGGCTGTAAAAGCTTAATTAGGTTCCATTCAAGCATTTCTAGATTTGTTAAATTGTAGTAGTTGTTCATACTTGGAAGCTTTTGGACTTGCTGGTGATGGCTATCATTAGGGAAAAACTGGAATTCTTAAGGGAGAATTGATAAGAGCACCAGTTTAATTAAATAATTGCACAAATTGCCGGATGATGTTCCGAACTTGATCAGAATGAACTAGATTCTGCTTCAGAGTTCTCTGTAAACGATTAATTTCCTTTGGAAATTGACTCGAAAGAACCTAAGTCATTTTCCAAGGTTTTGGCTTCATCTCCTCATGACTGGGTTGGAGTTTTTTTATTCTCCCAGTTCATTCCATCTTTTTGGATTGCCAAACTTGTTCTGGTGCTGTCATCTCTTTGCCATACGCAAAATGGTAAATAAAAGTGGTCATGCTTGATTGTTATAGTTCCATCATACAAGCATCACTGTTAACTAAACAATAAATGGGGTTTCGATAATACATGAACAACTTTGAATAGTGTCAGGTCATGTATGAATGATTCTCTGGTAAATATCGCAGATGAATATTGGTTTCAATTATTCCAAAAATATTCAAATATTATATTTCAGTTATCGTTTCATTGCAATAATGTTCCTTAACGCATAAGTTATTTGCATTGAATGTATTTGTTAGCTATATTCCTTATTTATCCTAGTGTTTGGAAGTTATTGGTGTGGTTGATTATGGAGAGGAGACTTGTTGTTCTGTCAAAGATGCTGCTTGCCATGGTTTCCATTTTCCTCCAATCTTTATATAATCTTCCAGAATATAAAAGTCTCTTATCTGCATCACATCATGGGTTTGTTAGCATTAGATAGGAAACCTAAATGAATCTAATCCACGACAAGCTTTGTTCTGCTGTCTGTGTACATGTTGATTCCATGTCAGGCAGGAAAATGTTTGTCAACTTAGACGTGGCCCTGCTGTGTGAAACATTTTCATGACATACTATTGATAAAAGTAGCAATTGCTAGCATGTTTTCCAGACATCAATCTGAGGTTTAGAATGTGGATATGCCGTGCCAGCATGAATATTTTACAAGGAAAAATCTGAAAATTGAGTCTCACGACCTTGTCTTGTGTTTCAATGGTATGAATTAAGAGTTTGCTGCTGCTGCTGATTCTGTTCATACTTTATCTCGTACTCTCGATTTATGCTGTTTATGAATCTGGCATTCTGGATGGAGTGGAATGCAATGTACTTTCAAGTATATTTGTTCTGTCATGCAATTAGACCAGGTGATTTGTGGAATATCGAAGTATTTTATTGGCCGAAAAGAGTGGCCTTTGTTTTTTACCTTCAGCTTCTTGGACAAGTTCCTCGATACATGTGAAGTAATGTAGAGATTAACATGGGGAAACGGCATCAAAGAGACCAGCTGTTTCCTACAGTGATAATGATCTTGAAATGTTCCTCACTAATAAAGCCTTAACAGGTAAATGTTCAGATGATGGTGGAAACCACTATTGGTATTTACTTTCTGCATTTTGTTCCGACATTCTAAGGGGCAGTTTCTTCCTTTCGTGTGGGCATATCGCCTTGCATGTTATGTTTTTTCCCTTGTCACTGGATTGGATTTGGGTCCTTCAATAATTAGTGTCAATGATTCTGGGCTTTACCCTTTTACCCACTGGGAAAAGATTATAAATATAACATTTTATGGATTGTAAATGGCTTACCAGCTTACCTGATGTTAATGGGGTTCGGCAACTGTACAATTGCATGGAACCTTTCCTTCCCTTGGAGGACATTTTGAAGAGAAAATTAGTGAAAAGTTCATATTTAGAAATTTTATTGACCAGAAGAACCTAATTATAATACCTGTTCAGTACTTTGGCTTTGGTCTTGTTGACCAATAGAAGTTTCAGATATTTTTCATCAAATTTTACCTTTTGTTGAATCCCATGAATGCATCTTACACTGGGCTTTGTTTTGCTTTGATGTGTTGGGTAATCCAATGTGCCCCACGGCGGATCCTTTAGTGCTGCAAAATGAGGACGGATCCTTTAGTGCTGCAAAATGAGGATGGATCCTTTAGAGCTGCAAAATAGCAGTTGAACCACTGTTAGTAACAACTTACTTCATCTGGCCCCTATTTGTAGACCAACTTCTAGAAGCTTTTGTTTTTTTTTGGGTTAAGTAGCATTTTTGCCATGGAAGTTTTCTTAGGACCAAATTCGTCACGGAAGTTTCTAAAACGTAAAAGTTTTCATCTGGGCCAACGGAAGCTGTGACAACTGTTTGTCAAGTAGGATACACAACAACGTCAGCCTCCACGGCATTTAACTTTATAAACATTTATCAATTCTTATGTACGGCTTAATAAGTTATACGGAGGCTTATTCGAATGAGAGATAGGTCTCATTCGGATAACAAACCTCAAATCTTTTTTAAACCAAACATAGTAAAAGAGGTTTAGAAATTGATCTTTCTAAACCGTTTTTATCAGTTACGGTTTAAAAAGTTATGATGCTGCTCTCATTCCGATAAGAACTATCACGCATTCGAATCAAGATGTCCAAATTCTTACCTTGACAAAGATGAGTAACTCATTTAAATTACTGATAGACCTCATTCGATTTACAATATTTACACCTTTCTTATCAAACAAGGTTATTATAAAGTCAAGATGCTGCAGGCATTCGATTGAGGAGCCAAGCTCAATCGAATGAAGGAGTTCAAATTTCTACCTTGATGAAGTTGAAGATGAGCGAGAGTGACTCAATCGAATGAGTGGCAGACCTGATTCGATTAAGACTTTCTAAACCCTTATTATCAAGAACGGTTCAGAAAGTGAAGACAAGTAACTCATTCAAATTCGTTGTAAACCTCATTCGAATGAAGGTATAAATTTGTACCTCGATTTATCTGAGTGAGAGCGACTCAACCGAACGAGTTATAGGCTTGATTCAAATAAGATTTTTTAAACCGTTGTTTACATGAAGACGCTGCACCCATTCGAATCCATCATTTGAATGAAAGAGTCCAAATTTAACTCTCGACGAAATGAGGATGCTGTACCCATTTTTTTAGTGATGTTCAATGACCATTTTTACTAAGGATTACTCGTTTCTTATGAAAGGTGTCATGTAAAGAGCTACCTGTAAGAATGAAAGATCAGCTGGGGAGAAAATAGCAACATGTTGAGGATATGAAAGATCATTTGGGTACATTGCCATTTCCAGCTTTGGACATAAAGAATATCATTAATATGTGTGTTGATCATCGTCAGCACATAGTTGATACTCTTTTTGCACCATCCACATCATGGTTTCATCATGTTTGAGAGCGTATTAACCCAAGCATCCCGTCATCCACTCCCATCATATACGCGCACGCGCGCACATGTTCTTCCCAAGGAAACATCATCATCTGCAGATATCTACTACGTTTGTATCTAAGTCTGCCATAATGTCATTTACTCCAATGTGAATATATCAACTCCTTCTGTGTGATTCTTACATTGAACCTTCCAACAACCCTTACTTTTACAAGATGATGAATATGGCTTTCTGCTATACCCCAATTTCCATGGCATTTTCTAACACGGGCTGAGCAAATTATAAAATTGCCTGTGATCTCACCAACCCGTGAAAAAGTAACTTTCTGCTAGACCCGTGCAAAATTTTCTAATTTTTGCTCTTGGTGAGCAGGTTAAAACCTGCCATAAGAGAAATAAACGGGACGGGTTACGGGCATATCAAGAAGCTGTTTGTACCCACCCGTTTTTATATGTATATGTGTGTGTGTTTTAAATTCCCTATTATTTAATCTATAAATCATTATCTGATATCTCAATCTCTCTTATAGACCCGTCGACCCTCAAACACGACACTCTTTGGGGCGCACTATATATATATATATATATATATATCTTATGAGGTCACATTTACATTTGCAATGATCATATATCTGTTTGTGCTTTTGGTTACCTTATTGCAACTTCAATTTAAAACTCTTCATGTTCGAAAGAAAGCCTCCATTTTTATATCCTTTTCTTTCTTTTACTGTATTCCTGATAAAGTAACAATGATAATGGCGCCTGAAAGATGCCACTCAAAGAAGTATAAACAACACACACACACACACACAAAATAATGTCTTGTTTGATACATAGTGGTTGAAAACTGTCAACAAAATGAGCGTGCGCCCACACACACATATAAATGTAACTAAACTTTTTAAAGACGTCCAATTCTGTGCACCCCAACGATTCAGCTATATGTTTCTTATAATTCTCTTAATCTCATAACTTTATGAACTTATAACGTTTTATTTTGACTGTTAGATGCTTTAACATTAAAATGATGGATTGATTGTATTTGACATTTGTGGCTGAACATAGACGGGTTTCCTATTATCCGCAAAAAAAGTCGCTCATATATTTACAACCCATTTAAAAGGTTTAATGGTTTGATATACCAGTATGAGCTAGCCCATACCTATGAAACTTTAAACGGACAGGTTAGGGTACATGCTGCCCAACCTATCAGTTACTCACCCCTATTGGTCAGTATTTATCTCACCATTTTCTATGAGTGGTTACCCTAATCATAGCCCAGAGATGATTTGCGAGGCCTAATTGAAATCTTAATTATCCCTATGTCATTATGGAGTTTAATTAACTGAAGGATGCATGAAGGGAACAGTTTTATTTATTTATAGGCGTGGACCACTTGACCTAAAATGATAGCATAGGCCCTATATATGTTCTCCACGAAGGAATCGGAATTCCCTTATTAATTCCAATGCGTGTGGTTATCTGTCTACTGTTTGGTTTCTTATTTATTCCCTGTTTTTATAATGGATTTTTTAATTCCTTTATTTTATTATTCTATTAATTATCACTTCTTCATAATTATTTTAAACAATCGCTATTGAACCTGGGGTGATTTATCATCACTCTCAGTCCACTTGATTAACATCCTAGCACTAATGCGATGACTTGTTATCACTCACAACCTACAATGATTTAGAGTTACTTATGATGTAAATGGTTTAATAGCCTGCTAATATAAAAACTCTACTATAAAGTGGAACGCTGTTAATTCAAATCTGCATATATATAATAGCTTCATGCGATTAGTACATGTCCCTCTAATTTAGGTGACAGGGGCTAGTCATTCATGACTTCACAAATCAAAATTCGAGTTTTTATGGAGAGATGTTTCCATATTTAATGCTTGATAAATTATAGAATAAGATTGTGTCCAGTAAAATGATATATGTGCTTGATAACAACACAAAAAACTCGATATTGAGCCCAACCATTGTACGTAATAATGAGATTGAATCCCAAGGGCATTGAAAGAGAGATAGCTAAATGAATCTGTTTATCATAAAGGGATTTGTTGTTCCTGAATCCGCTTCATTTTAATTGTTATTTGAACAAGTGAAGTTATATCTTGGTTTGAGTGGGAATAGCATTTCTATTCTACATGTTCATGGAGTTTTGAAAAATCCAGACATCTCAGAAATAGATAGAGGTAGGAGTAATTAAACTTATAAAAAGGCATTACAGCGTAGCGACAAAGAATATTCTCAACTTGCTTAGTGCGTAACTCTTCATATGATATTCCCATTAATGTCTTGGCTACAAATTACTATACGATGCATTAATTATTTTGAAAAAAATTCTATGCGCATCCATGAGAAAATAACTTCATCGACGTGAACGAAGTATCGTATATTCATTTATGCATTAATGATTAAATTCATTCACTATTCTTGCTTAATCAAATGTCATCGTATCTGATATTTCTTTTCTTTTCTTTTAATCCCTCTGCTGTGGTCCTCTGGTCTCTACTTTATATAGAGTTTTAGAGCTAAGATTTTTATGATATATTAAGATATTTAGAGAATCTCATGGATGGATAATAATATTTTTTAAATATTTTTTTCCAGAAAAAAGACCCGGTTGCTGCATGTACTGCAAACCATAATGGGGAATGAACAGATTGAGCTAGAGGTTACATTCAAGGGTTGTTGGTGATTTGAAGAGAAATCGGACCAGTTATGATTTAAGGGTTGTTAGTGATTCAAAGCAAAATCATATCGGTTATAATCACTACCAGAAAATTACCATTTAGCGACGGAAAATTCGTCACTAAATGGCTATTTTCCATCGCTAAAACGAGGATCGCTAATATTTTTTGTCGTTAAATGAAAATTTTCTGATGCAAAATAGTCATTTAGCAATGGATTTTTCCATCACTAAATGACATTTTTCTGGTAGTGAATTAAAATAAGATATTTAATTATCATAGATGAAAACATTTGTATATTACTTTCATAGTCCTTTAATTTGTTAGGGTTAGTTTAATCATATGGGTTATAACTTGATCTTTTGTTAGGGTTAGTTCAATTTCTTTTATTTTTCTTAGGGTTGTAATTATTTTTAGGCTTTGTCTTCAATCCATAGTCCTTTGTTTTCAGCCTTGTATTTCTTTGTACATATATATTTTAATGGAAAGACTACAAATTTTAAAACAGCAATATAATATTTTGAACTTAGCAAAGGCCTTTTATTATTTGTCTTATAATTTAGTGGTATCAAATTGGCATTGTCTGCCCCAAATAAAAAAAAAAAGCTTAGCAGGGGCATTTTGGTAACAGTTTCTTAGATTAGTATAGGACCTTAATCCTTAACTAATACTGTGATATGTCAAAATTTAAGATTTTTAATTAATCTTAACTATTTGTTCCTCACTGTCATTTTCCCTGATTTGAGCAATTGGTTCCCAAGCAATGCAGCAATACATCACAGTGACCTCATGCAAACGACCACAATTTTCTTCAAGGAAATGAAATATTTATCTTCATTATGCAAATTATATGAGAGTTTTTTAGTTAAATAAAATACCTATACATTATTAATAGCATATAAATTTCTATGAAATTTAATTTTATACCAATAAAAAGAAGTGGTTTAACAAGGTACTCCCTTAGAGACTTTCTAGAAGTATTTTTAGTCATTTTGAATCATAAGAAATTTGCTAGTTTACGGAGTATTAAATATTTTTTCCACAATGCCCATATTTAATAAATGAGGATGGCGAAGAGAGTAAAAATTAACTGAATTGTGTAGTTTAAAATATTGGTTAAAATTAATTAAGAGTATTAAATACATATTTAATATGGCCTTTATTTATAAAAGGATAAGAGAGAGAGAAATATAGTGAAACAATATGAAAATAAATGTACAAGAACCACTACCAGAAAAATGTTATTTAGCGACGGAAAAATATATCGTTAAATGGTTATTTTCCTTTAGAAAATGTCCATTTAACGATGAAAAATATTAACGACCCTCGTTGTAGCGACGGAAAATAGTCATTTAGATCAATTTAATGAGAGAGAATAGAATTACTTACCAATAAAATTGGTAAAAACATATTTAATGTTCGTACAACCCCAAACTAGATCATATAAAACAAATTAGACCAATTTAAAAATTTGAATCTTATAAAAAAGACCCAAATAATAACCAAGATCATTACAATTTTTTTTAAGATTACAGGAGTTAGAAAATCATTAAGTAATTAATGCCAACAGCTGAGAAGTGAAAATAGCCAAACAATCATTTAATGCAATAAGAGCAATAAGAAAAGTTTAAGGGAGAAAAATAAAAGCAATAAGAAAGAACTCAAAAAGAAATTAAAACTATAAAAAAATTACTATAATAGATACTTTTTCCACAAAGTAGCAAACATAACGGTCTATGTCTGAAAGTAAACATAACGGTCTAAGTCTGCCATATTCATGCGAAATATTTAATTCTCAGAATAACAAATTTTTTTTACTAATATGCTTGGTTGGTAGATCTTACAAAAATAAGAAGTATTTTACTAAAATAAAATTAAATAAAAATAAGAACAGAAGAATAGGTCTCATCTTTTAATTCGCACTCATAGATCTTGCAAAAATAGAATCAATTCCTCTATCTGTTTTTTTTCTCCTTAACTTACTATGATATGATGAGATATATTTATTGGGATATATAATCCTTTACACTATTTGAGTAAAGTAACAATATCTATATTCAAAGTTAATTAACTCATCAATTCACTACCAGAAAAATGACATTTAGCGATAAAAAAATACATCACTAAATGACTATTTTCCATCAGAAAATTTTCATTTAGCGACGAAAAATATTAGCGACCCTCATTTTAACGATGGAAAATAGCCATTTAACGACGGATTTTTGGTCGCTAAATGGCATTTTTCTGGTAGTAATTCGCTTACTTATATGGATGATTTAATTTGGATATAAGTTGTGTGTGTAACACATAGTGGTCAGTCGTCAGTGATTCATGGAATCCTATTACCTACCAAATTTAGTGAAACAAATCAATGGAAGTTGAATTCGGTTGCTTATTTTATGCCAAAAAAAAAAATAAAGGGAGCTCAAGAACTAAAGGTACAATTTAATGCTATGATCCAATATAGTCAAAAAGAATTAATGGAACGTGTAACGGCAACTATATGATGCAATTAAAGCAGCGTGTGACAAAGTCAAAGTAGGAAGAAAACATGAAGATTGAGCCATTCATCATAGGATGGAAGGGTTGATTACTTTTCTTCTTCTTCTTTTCAATGAAATTATCTCATATATAGACATTAGATTGTATTTGAGGATTATTGAGTCCATTTAAATATCATACATCCAGAATATAAGTCAATTCTAAAAAAAATTCTTAAGTCTATAATGTATGTCACTTGGAGAATGATCAGTACCAATGTAAATAATACTTAAATATGGCTTGTCTAATTTTTCATTCCCCTCCAAAATCTTATTTAATATAGGGTAAATTTGTCAGAAATTTCAAATTAAAACCGATTAAATGATATAACTGTTATTCTTTAGATTTAGTGAAGTAGTTGAAAGTGTCTTATTGTAATCGGATGAAATATAGTTTTTTGAGGTAATTTTTTATGATTAAGGTCCGATTTTGCTGAAATTTTTTTTATATAAGAGCAGTAGATATTCAAAAATTTTGAGTTTAATGTCATTCCAATTTTTCAAAATGACTTTTGACCCAAAAGAATTTCAGGATACCCACACCTACAGGCTATGGGGGCACTTTTGAGGCAAAATTTGAGCAATCAATTCTGCCATTATTTGTGTTTAGGAATTCCGTTGGGAGAAATGAGCTTACAGATTCCGAGGTATTTTGCCGATTTCAAGATGGTTTTACGGATTTTAAGATGGTTTTTACAGATTTCGAGATGGTTTTGTCTTAACTTGAGTGTACCGTTGGAGAAACAGTGTTTCCAAACAAGCACATTAATTGTTGAGAATGTTTTGTTGAAATGGGTTTTAAAAAATTAAGGTTAGAAATTTTGTCCATGCGCGTTGAATTAAAACCCATATGCCATTTGCTTTGCTTGGCTTGGCTTTAATGTTTTGGACTTGGTCTTCTTTTTTTGTCCATGTGTATGGTGGCTATGGGGACATGGAGAGTGGTTGAAGTTAGATTTCCACTATTTATGTTATGCCCCCTTCTAAAAGTTTCACCTTTCCATATATTCTGACCATATCTAATAAATCTAACACACAACAATCTACACTCATATTTAGCAAAGATCTAAAAAAATAGAATAAATTTATATATTATATAGAATCTAAAATAAGTCATAGTATTCACATTTGCTATAAACAATAATTTTTTTTGCATTTTATTAGCATATAGTTCAGATCCTGTTAATACACCTGAAAAAAATGTTTTCCCATGGTTAATTATAGATGATTTTTAAATATTCGAAATTTAGATTCAACTTGAATAGCAATTATTTTTTATTTAAAAAGAAAAATTAAAATTGGAGATCCTAAAATTCAACTAACTGAAACTCAATATCTAGCCAGTAACTGAATATTTCATTCTATATAATCTGTTCTATAAGAATATATTAGTGGATAAGTAATGATCAGAGGGATCAATAAATCATTCAGAACAAGTCCAATATGAAGTGCAGAGATATTGATTACAGAGTTGAATAAATCAAAACAATATAATACTATATATATATCCCTTGTCTAATTGCTGAAGAACATATATAATTACTTGGAGACACATCACACACACACACAGAAATAATGCACAATGCATTAACATTCACGGATAACAACTATGGCATGACAAATAGGTGATATCAGCTAGCATGAAGGATGAAAGAAGAAAAAAAGGTACTGTGTTCTGTGAAAGGTTATGAATTTTTGAAGTCAAAAGATGGCATTAATATGAAATGATAAGTGTTATTGAAGACCAAAAAGCAAAAAAGAAGTGTGAAGTGAATCTTTTTTTTTTTTTTAACAAGGCCAGATTGGCCTATAGCTCCCTACTAACCTTCTTTATCCGACGCCTTTTTTTGAGTCTCTAACCTTCTTTAACAGATTAGGTAATTTGGGACAACTGATCAATCCGAAACGGGATTTTTAGATAAAGGCTTTGTCACGAATGTTCTTGATCCTTCTTTGTATCCTTGTTAGGCCATAACTCCTTTTCTTTTTCTTTCTTTTTATGAGTCTCGACATATATAAACATGGAAATTTCACCCAAAAAAATGGAAAAATTACTAAAAAGTAGTTAAGTTGACTATTTACATTTTTATAACGGATATGTAGATAATTTGTGACACTTTTTTAATAAAAAATACTTCAGTCATTGATTAAAATTTAATGAACATATATAAGGAAGAAAAAATTATTATAGGAGATAGGAGGAAAGATGCTTTATATTTAAAGATTAAACCAAAACTTTTAAGGGAGAATTGGGGAATGTCTCCCATTAGAAAATTAATTGTAAAATTGGACATTCCATATATATGTAACTGAATTTTTGTAATATTCAATCGAGCTTCTATATATGCAATTGAGCTTCCACATATGTAACTGAACAAACCATATTCTCCAATGGGGGATTTTTCTTCAATTTTCTCAACTTTTAAGCAGGCTTCGCATTCAAAACAAGAAGATTATTATTTTCAAAACCAAATCTCACGTTTGGATTTGTACAACTAAGTACAAAGGCTATGACCAACTAATGATATCAAGGTGAATAATGACTTGTATAAAAAAGGTTAATAATGGTGGGGTCCATCTTACATTATTGTGATGAAATCTAAACGTTTACATATGTCTTAACGGTCCCGATTTAACATTTTTAATAGTTCATTTGTTAAATGATAAATCCATCTTTTTTTATTAGTAAATGGAAAGGTTTCATTTCATCAAAGGGAACTGTACGAAGTGTGATGTCTAGGTAAACGTGCTAATCATAGAAAAATTCGTCAAGCATGAGCTAGAATGGATAAATCCATTTTTTACAAGATACAATTATAGCACGTTTAGAATAGTATTGGAAGCTACCTTTTTAATATGATTTATACTCTACAAAATAAGTATATGAGAGGAGTTTTATCTCAATTTACATAAATATGCTTTCATGAGCCCTTTAAATATATCTTTATTTTAAATATGTGTAAAGTACAAAAACTCAATCAGATTAAACTTCTATATAAAATCAACTTGGAGGTCCTTATTGTTGATGAGCACAGAATGTTCCCCATACGTAATGACTTGTTTGGTAGCATGGAATTGGGATAAGTGGATGTGAAAATGAAAATCATTTACATTATAGATCTTGTTTGGTACCATAGAATTGGTTTCCATGTGAAAATCAATTCAATCAAAATACATGGAAATCAATTTCATGAGGTAAAGTGTGGAATTGAACAAAAATGCATGAAATTAGACAAAAATGCATGGAATTCATTTTAAATCTACAAAAAATTAAAAAAAAAAGATTTTTTGAATTTTGAAGGGCTTTTAGGTCTTTTCTTGTAAAAATTCATGTCTCATTTCCATGACATACCAAATATACTTTTAAACTGGATTTTCATATCCATTTCCATATCTATTTCCATATCTATTTCCATATCTATCAAAATGAATTCTGCGTACCAAACAAGCCATTAAGGGATCTTAACATGGGAATTCAAGGTGAACAGTGAAAATTACATAGAAATACTTAGATACCTCCATAGTGTCATATAATCTATAATCTGTCTATTGAAAATATTTCAAGTGTCTTCTATTATGGATTCTATATCCCATAAATTTCTCATAATTATTTCTCTTTTTCCATAACACATTATAATAGATATTTATTATGGAAGAAGAGAAAAAATTAGAAAAAATTTATGGGATGTGATATCCACAATAGACGACACTTGAAATATTGTCATTCCACATAGTATGGATAACATAATATTCTAGAAATATGTAAGTATTTTTCAACACAATTAGCTTATTTTAATTTTTTTTCTATTTGGAAAAGCGGTTGAGAGGTGCTTTAATTTCATACAAATTGAGGTAAATATGTTAAAGAGATTATCTCGATTTACAAAAAAAAATACTGTTGAATGTATTTTTAGAAGGTAAAAAAACTTACCCAAAACACCCACGCTATCAAGCAGAAATTGTCGGAATACGGTGCCGCACTTGAGATTCCAGTCTTTGAAATTAAGACCACA
>JANTPZ010016395.1:0-12710 GCA_025593235.1 Vachellia pachyceras | reverse complement strand
AAAACACATTTTTTTGGCATACCATATCATTGAACACAGTTTATCCCCTGTTGTTGGAGGAAATTACTTGTTACTCTGCAATTTGAGAGAAAATCAAGTCCTATAAATGTAGTCCATTTCACCATGGACCAAACCTTCTGCTGAAAGTCAAGTTCTCTTTTGCAACCAAAGCCTACTTGCATGATATTCTTTTTAGCATAGTTGATATATTGATTCGTAATCAAACAAATAATGCAGATAAACAATCAAGAGGGAAAAAGAAAAGATCTATCCCCTTGATGGGCTAAATGAGATAGCGCATATCAGAGTTCTTGGAATTTGCCAAACACGAATAGCCAAGTAATTCAATAGACTACAAGTGTGAGCTACCTCTTTTAATTTCCGCACAAGGCGATATCCTTCTTGGATGGCCTGTAACTCAAAGGAATTAGACTGTAAATGCAGAGATTGTCTCGTCTTGCTTTGACCGTCATTGCATTAGAAGTGCTTCTGTAGCTAGCAACATCGCATGAAGAGGATGAACTCCGCATTAAGTTTGCCTGGCAGGAAGATGCAACATCAGGATCTTCGGCACATTTCACTCCATCAACTGATGGTATTTCCAGCTTGTACATTCCATACTTATCTGTGGTTCTGTTCACTGAAACTGTTATCTGTTCCTTTGTTTTAGCTGAGAGTGCTTTGAACATGCAATCTATTTTGACTTCTACACCTGGAGATATTCAAGGAACTGGATGTGTGAATTTTTATAATTTTCATTCAGTACCATAATATATATATGCTCTCGAAGTTTAATCACTGTTAACAAAACTCAAATCTAACGAGTGTTGAGACTTATCACCTGACAGGAAGTAGCTGTGCCTGGAAAAGCTGTTGTTGGAGCAGGTGTCACAGTAAACGAAGCCCATCACAGTGATATGGGAGCTGGGTATCCTGGGTTTCCCTGGCAGCCTGGGTTTTGCTGGCTCAGCTTCCAAAATGGTGGTAAACAAAGTCAAAATAAGCAAGAAAACTATCGCGTTCATGGCCAACATTGCAGAAATGGAGGGAAGCTCCCTAGTGGTGTTGATGTTCTGCAATAGCTTTGCTTTCAAAGGCCGTGACACATAGTAAATGAGTTTGCCGTGTAGACAATGAGGGGCAGATGTTAGTGGTGAACCAAATTTCAAGCGAAAAGTTGGAAATAATTTATCTTTTCCACATGAAACAAAGACATGTGAATGTTATTTGGCAACATATGGAGCTTATGAGTAGGAGAGAGAATAGATAGTGGATTCTTTGGAATTTTCTGGAGCTGGAGGCATATAGCTTAAGCCTGATAGCTTCTTAAGAGAGGGGCTTGTAAAAGCTCAAAAGAGTGCGGAATAATAAAGGATCATAGGTATCGCATTTCTCTCTACTGGGCTTTCTGCATATTCAACCAAATGTGTTCGGAGACCACTGATGGGATGCTAATTGCAGTGAAGCTCTTACCAAAGCCAGAAGAGAGATCAATGGCTATGGAAAAATGGGAAGGCCCAAGTCAAGTGATTATAGATGTTTGGGTAGACCCTTTTTTAAGGAATTGTTGGCTTAATCATTTATTGGAACTGTTGCTGCGACAAAAGGGTCAAGCACCGAAGAAAAGCTTGAGGAAGGTTAGGAGCATTCCTGTAGTTACATTTTCAACTCGCAATGGCATGTACTTTTCTATCTGAATTTTTACAAAATTGTGTGAAGATTAAGCAATTAAAAGCGGGTTTTCCCCCTTCGTATTGAAAGGTGTCTCACTCAGCTACTTTTTTAGGTTTTAATGAAGACTCTCCATTTCCATTTTCCACTTCGTTATCACACTGTCGCTTACCAGTGTTAGGTCACCATCTTGTTTATCACCATCAAACCTTACAGTTATCCATTCACAACGACGACACACCAAAGGGCCGTCGTTTTGCCATTGTTAGAAAGAAATGCATGGAGTGCAGTCATTATCATGTTTTTGTTTTCAGCCTTCATACTCAGATTCGGTTCGTATATCTCTCCAAACGTGAGTTATACCTTCGATTCTAGCTGTTTTCAGGCGGTATTAATACAACAAAATTGTTGATGATTTGTGTGTAGTACGAAATTCAAGGGAACTGGTAAATGAAGAACAAGTGAGCAGTACCTCTTTTTCAAAAGCGCAGAACGTGAGGAAGGGAACTGATTCCAATATGTAAAATTTTTGGCCTGTTACTCCAATGACGAATGGCTACGGAATGGCACCCGTCCAGTCCATTCCTCGTATTCAGGCGCGAATCTCTCACTTCCGCAAATACAAGACATTCTTAATTTTTTATTAATATTTGCCGCTCTTGTGATTCACAGACATCACGTGTGGCCATTGCGTGGGGGTTTTTCAGTAATTTTGTGGGAGGCTTCAATTATTGCACGGCCCTTTACTTAACCACCGTGATTAGATGTTGATGAATCAACAATACCGGAGGTTAACCACGATTAGCGCCTCAGCCTCAGCCTCAGCCTCCGCCTGGCTCGGGCCATTCGTGTGAGTGACATTACCCAATTAAGTCTCAATGGTTTGGGCCCACACGAAGCAAGGCATTTCATTTCCATTGCCAATTTCTTACTCTTGTTTTAATCCATCCAACAATTGTATTAAGAAAATTTCTCATTGAAGATTTTATTGTTTAGTGGGTAAATGACCCATGACTCAAGTTATTGAGTGGATGCAATAGTTCTTCAGCCACTTGTAATGCACTTTTAGCTGTGTACATTCGTCACTTGTTTCACACGTGACATGATTGAAGATAAACTGTACATAAAAACTCGGGAGAGTTATATAGAGATCCCAAATAAGGGAATGTGTTACAAAATTGTCTCAAGAGTTTGTAAATGATATATGCTTCACTTGTAAATTATGCTTCTCGACTTGTCATTAACAACATCTTAGAACAATTTTATAATGCATTCCCTTACTTGAGACTTTTGGGCAACCCTTCAAAAAAAAAATTCCCCCCAACGTAAGGCCAGTAGTTGAAGAGGAGGTTGTGGTGGCCGGAGAGGCGGTTTCGTGTTTTTGTTTTATAATGATGGAAGACATTTCAGTCTTTTCCCTTCAATTTTAAAAATCCAATTATCATATAAGTTCCTCGTTATGAAATCTTTTATCGCTATGGATGGGGACAAATGCTTCGTTACCTTGTGTCACGGGGCCATTACTCTCTCCCCCAAAAGAGCTCTCAGAGGAGTGCGCAGCGATCCACGTGGCAAACCCCACCACGCCACCGTGTCCATCCACCTTGGACCGGCCCCATGGAGGAAAGGATCCATTACCCTTTCTCCACATAAGAGCTCTCATGAGGGCGTACAGCGCACCCACTTATATAGCCCAGCACCCTCCCGAGCCTCTCTGATGTGGGACTTTGACATTCTCCCCCAGCCAATCCGCAAGCGACCTCGCCGCGGGGCCCATCGACAACCTCGCCGACGTCCGGAGGGTCCACCAGAGACCGAAGGCTCAGGGTTGGCTCTGATACCACTTGTCACGGGGCCATTACTCCCCCCAAAAGAGGTCTCAGAGGAGTGCGCAGCGATCCACGTGACAAACCCCACCACACCACCGTGTCCATCCACCTTGGACCGGCCCCACGGAGGAAAGGATCCATTACCCTTTCTCCACATAAGAGCTCTCATGAGGGTGTGCAACGCGCCCGCTTATATAGCCCAGCACCCTCCCGAACCTCTCCGATGTGGGACTTTGACACTTGGCAGATCCAAAGGGGAAGCTCGCTTCGCCCCCACCGACGTTGTATGCGACGTCGTTCCCTATGTCTCTTGTCCCTCTCCCCTTCCTTTTCCCTTTCTTCTCCGAAACCCCCTATGCTTCTCTCGTTCATGATACTGTCAACCTCTTTAACTAATATCCCCCCCACCCCCCAAACCACTCTCTTTATTTAACTTCACCACACTCCCTTTCGTGTTCCACTCTCTTTGATGATGTTTCCTTTTTATGAAAAAACTAAACATGATCACTCTTATGCATATTTTTCATTCACCCCAGCTATAGTTTCGGTTTTCACGTCGCTGTCGCTCTTCTGCTCTTGGCAACGCCCAATTGCGGTTTAACAACTAATTACTGGTGATTTAATTATTCTATTGGCCGTTAATTAACCTGGATTACCCAGAAGTGACAAAAAAAAAATGAGGCCTCTAAATTCCAGCTAGAATCCCGAGAGCGCTTAGAATTGGAGATTATCAAACACAAACCTCCAATCCCATACGATTCGAATTCGGTTTTGTCCCCACCGTCCCCCCTTTCATAACCTTCTCTACATAAGAAGCCACAAAACACTCTCTCCGTTCTTTCCAACAACACTCCATTCAACTCCACTACCTCTAGCTGGTTCATTTCAGGCTTTGGGTCAACTTCATTACATTCTCTTGTTTCTTTCCTTCCTGCAAATCGCACGAGAAAAAAAAAACTAAGAATCCATCGTCCCAGCTAAGCTCATATTTTCTTCTGAACCTCTCACATACTGAGGTTTTTTCCCTGTTTTTGTTCGAAAAAAGAATGATCAATTCACTTTGTGGAAGTTCATCGTCCCTCAAGAGTGAGAGTTCATGCAACAACATCCAACCCACCGATTCTTCAAACGAGTTTTGTTTGCAGTCGTCTGAGAAAAATGGCAGCGAGTCTTGTGATCATTTAGAGCAGGCTAGTCTCAACCCTCCAAGCTCAAACCTTCCTGCATTCAAATTTGACCTGGACGGAGACGTGGAAGTGCAGTCACCGGATAGTTCTATGTGGGAGTCTTTCTTCTCCTATCAGTTAGACGGCGATTTCATGATCTCTTCGCCGGTGAGGAACATGCCTAATTCCCCACAAGCTTCTGCATACAACTGCGCCTTTAACTATGCTCAGGCAATGCAAGGACAGAGCCTTTCCGGTTGTTCACCTCCTCGCTTCTCATCCCAAATCGTAGCATTTACCAGTAGCCACAAAGGTAAGGGACTCAGCCCCCTCCATAGGGTATATAAATGTCCCAACAACCAGCACATGCAGCCTGTGGAGAATCTTTCACTTCCAACCGTTGAAGAATTCTTGGGGGACTATCATCATGGACTGGCAGAAGGAGGATTTTCATCCACCAATAAACTCTCTGATATTGGAAGTTCATCAGACTGCTTTGACATTTCAACTTCAATCCCATCCATTTTGGACAGCTTGACCATGGCTAGTTCTTCAAGATACTGCGGATCAGAAGTGAACGAGGAATCTTCTTCAGTCCCGAACGGCTCTCAAGTTTCCCAAGAGAATGACGTGTTTCATCAGATGAATGCATCTCTTTCACAAGCTCTGCAACAAGATCGCCAGCAAGAGAAACACCAAAAGCTGCAATCTGAACAGTTACATAGCTTAATGATGCCTATTCCTATTGGCACCGAGCAGGTAATCAATTAAAGCCTTCCCTATGATCAGTTCGCATGCACAGGACAAAAGAATAAATCAAGCAAGTTAATTGCATTTATAAGCAGGTCACGAAGGCAAACATAGGTATGTGTGTTTGACTTATTCTGTACACATGTTTTTGCCTAAACCGGCGATTTTCTTTAATGAATAAATAGGAACAAGACAGCGGACTACAACGGGTGCATCTGCTATTAGCTTGTGCAGAAGCACTGGCCAAAGAAGAGTACATGTTGGCAAGAAGGTACTTGCACCATCCGAATCGTGTGGTAACGCCTCTTGGTGACTCCGTGCAACGGGTAGCGTCCTGCTTCACATACCTTAAGCGCGAGACTCGCAGCCACTCTCACCTCCAACCCTAACCCTTCTTCCTTCTGTGGTTTCCCGCCAAACTCCATAGAAATCCTCAAGATATACCAAATCGTCTACCAAGCTTGCCCTTACATCAAATTCGCCCACTTCACAGCAAACCAAGCAATCTTCGAAGCATTCGAGGCCGAGGAACGAGTGCATGTAATCGACCTAGACATTCTCCAAGGTTACCAATGGCCAGCATTCATGCAAGCCCTAGCAGCCCGACCTAGCAGTGCTCCATTTCTGCGACTAACAGGTGTCGGCCCGAGCATCGAGTCTGTGAGGGAAACGGGTCGGTGCTTGACGGAGCTAGCTCACTCTCTCAACATCCCCTTCGAATTCCACCCCGTGGGCGAGCAACTAGAGGATCTCAAGCCCCACATGTTCAACCATCGGGTCGGAGAGGCATTGGCAGTGAACTCCGTGAATCGGCTTCACAGGGTCCCCGGGAACCACCTGGGAAATTTACTGGCAATGATAAGGGATCAAGCCCCCAACATACTGTACTTCTGGGAAAATTTCTGGAGGCATTGAACTATTACTCAGCGATATTCGATTCGTGGACGCGACGTTTCCGCCGGAGTCGGCGCAGAGGGCGAAGGTGGAGCAGTATATATTTGCGCCGGAGATAAGGAACATAGTGGCGTGTGAAGGGGCGGACAGGATCGAGAGGCACGAGAGGCTGGAGAAATGGAGGAAGATAATGGAAGGGAAAGGGTTCAAGGGGGTGCCACTGAGTCCGAACTCAGTCGAAGATACTGCTGGGACAGTATTCGTGCGACGGGTATAGGTTGACGGAGGACAAAGGTTGCTTGCTGTTGGGATGGCAAGACCGAGCCCTGATTGCTGCATCTGCATGGCGATGCTGATCAGAGATATACACACATACACATACATGGAACTCCACTGATGAATATTAATTGCTTGTGTTTTCCCCCTCCTGCCTAAAAACACAAAAATTAATTCGTTTATTACTATTAATAACTAGTGCCTTTCGTGTTTAAGTCTAATTAATCAATTGACTGCCAGCAAAAAGAGTAGTACACAAAAACGTACTCCCACAATGCAGTTTTTTTTTTTTTGATACACTCCCACAATGAAGTTGAATTCAATAAAAATGTTCCAAATGAAAAATTCTTTCTTTCTAGCACCAAATGTGTCCTCATTTAATAGTGGATTATTGGATTTCTTTTTGGGCCAACAATTATTGGATTTCAGTGGGTCTTAATAATACTAGTAAGTGCACTTTTATGACGGGTAAAAAAGGGAACTTGTAATAACTGAGCTAAACAATTCATGTACCTATAACAATGCATTTTAGCAGTACTATGTTATGTAGTCTAAGGATGAACTAATATAACCGTACGTTGTTAGACTTCTCGTGTTCTTTTCTAGCCATCGTTCTCGGATTAGATTATTTCATTCCTTAAATAGCAAAGTAAAAAAAATTCTGCTTAGAAATGAGAAATCTTGCCTTTATGCATTAAGCAAATTTAGCCAAGAGAAGTTTGTCGTTTGTATATTTTCAAGGAGATTGGCCAAGATTAGTTGGTCTTCTTTACCACCTTGCCTCTCCTCTCCCTTAAATCTGTACACATTCTTTTAATAAACTGTCAGTAAGTTGTCCCTGTTTCCTTAAAAGTTTTGCCAAACACTCTCCCAGGCATTATTCATTCTTCCTTGCACCATTTTTAGTTATAAAACACAAATTTGTTAAATAACAAAAAATCATAGGCCATGTTTGCATCCATATAAAAGCATATAATTATTTCACTTAGGAACACACAAGAGAGACGTAATTATCGCACGAGGAAAAATCCAGTTCATCACTGCGGAATTATCTTGTATGATGTCCAGATAAACAATGTGAGATTTTTGTCCCTCATCAAGGAGCGAAAGTTTCCAGGTAGATGTTCTGACAAAATGTCTTCCTCTAAGTGTAGCCAGCCGCTATGATTCTGGACAACTAGACCCCACACTTGTTCATACCTTACAAATACTCAACTTTAATCTTTAGTGATGATGTGAAACGATACAGTTAAATAACACAATAGACATCAACGAAACGATTGTATATAAAATTAAATTGATGGTTCCATTCCCATTACAGAATAGGACCACCATGGAAATTTTTGTACGTTACATATTGTAAACACGAAGCTTTTACAAGACGCCCATTTTTATCGCAGACAATTCAGGAATTTAGCAGCTACGCATTTCCAAGACCTCAGTGAGATCACAGCATCCCAAAGGCAAACCTCAGCAGCTTCACTCTGGACGACGATGATTTCTCACAATATTGAACATCCACATATGTGTTTTCTTGGGACATCGTCAACATCTTTCTCTGCTCAAACCAGCGAAAGAAAATCTTAACACCAAAACAAAAACAAAGAATTATGCATCTACACATTTTAGAAGAAAGTGGTTCCTGATACTTCGATTCATTATTTTCCTACACTTAATACGCAGTTTATGTTTAATATACAAGTCAATGGCACGAGTATAGATGCGCAAGCATCTGAAGTAACTCGTCATTCATTAAAAATAAACAGACAAAATTCACACAAAATTTCAGAATGAAGTGTACCTGCTTTTGCTTTTGCCAACGATGGCTGGACGACAACATGCATGGTGATAACCCCTCTAGGAAGCTCACCAAAAGGTGTTCTACATTGACCAACTGTCTTGTTGTTTTCCAAAATTTTTCCAGCGTTTATCAGTTTTATGTCATTGGCTGCCTTCGGTATAATCTTCTTATCTAAGGACAATAAACAACAGATTCAAATTCAGATATGGTTAAAGAAGAAACACACACACAAGGGAGATGAAAACAAAACAAGAAAATAAAATAAATGCTAACAACGGCACTATGCATGTCCAGAATAATACAGCCACAGAATTAAATCATATACTAAATGATGTAAATGTAATCCAACCAAACATGGTTTTATGTACTTAAAACGCTCTTCAGTAATTTAGTTCAAGGTCATTGCTGGAAACAGACCATCATGACTGCAAACAGAGTGAAGCTGACAAAATATATTGCAGGGGAAGAAGTAAAATTCAAACAATCGCAAAGACCTGATCATTTTAAGACTTCAGATTGTGTTTCTATTATCATACAGTACGATCAATAATTTGTGACATTAAAAATATTGCACAGATACCATTACCAAAACAGTTGATCCTTTCAATTAAGAAATCTATTTGTGAGGAAAAGGTCTGTTATAAAGATCTCACATCACCACAGCACCTCTCATCATTTCAGGCTGACTCCAAAGTGGCTTCAATATTTTCACCTCTTGCTTCCATAATTAAAAAGGCTAAAATGGTTATGATATTTTTATTATTTGTTTCTTCTTTCCTTCTCTCAATAATTTTTAGCCAGAGAAGAAAACCCTATTAAACCATCCAACAAAATAATAATTACCTGGTAATCCCAAAGAAACGCACCAATGTGAAGGCCAGAAAAAGGGGCAGATACACGGCAATATTACCCTTTAAATCCCTTACATGCAGATTTGGTCTAAACACTTATTTGCTGTGATTTCATCACAAGATGTCATTAAATTGAAGTTCAAAGCATTAGGTAAACATAATCAATCTAGTCTGGCATCTTTAAGGTTTTATAAGAAATTCAGTGCAACTACATAGTGTTAGCGGTAACTTATTCAATGAGTTACAATAACATAAAATTCCTTATATATTGTAGGATAACATTATCCAATGAGCACCAGAAATTAATATAGCAATGAATATCTCAATAAAGCCAATCTAACTTGACGAATTTATTAAAGAAAATTAAAGTCTCCAAGAAAATCAGAACTGATGCAGGTCTTTCTTTCAGAAAATGAAAGCAATAGTTCTGCAAACTATTGTAAATGACGCAGATCATAACTCTAGCTTCACAATTCTTTTTTCCTGCTACCGCCCACTAAATTTTTCCCTCAGCAATCCTAGAATCTCCATTTGCACGTAAAGGGATAAGAATAAGCCATAATTATAAGTATCTATCAGAGTTTGAGTATCAACTACATTCTGTGTACAGAGAGAATGTCAGGTACAAAAAACAGTCATTTGTATGGTAAAAAAAAAATTGCTGTTTAACAAAAGAAGAATGCATTGTCATGTATGTTAAGCCGGGTTTTTAATTGGCATGCACAAAGAACTGAAACACACTTTATTCACCAACATGTCCAGCAATTTAAGACTAAAGGATGCATAGTTTTGTCAAAATGCATCCTAGTAGCAGCTGCGTATTTTCTTAGATAGCCTTTGGATTGAGATTTGTTCACATGGTTGACAGGAAATATGATAAAACGAACCTTTGTTCATCAGAAACTGCTAGCTATCATAAATGTAACAGAGCCTTGTAAAACAAACCCCTAAAAGTAGGACCATTCACTTTGTTTAAGCAAGACAACTTGAAGCATTTCTTATCATGTTTAATTATCATTCTGAAACACCGTTCATGAACATCGAACAATTTATAAATAAAAGCAAGCGTAGCTGATAACCTTTTGGCCATTCTGCAACAATTCTTTCCTTTAACATGGCTACAGTAGAAGCTGGGGAGTAGCGGAAGGGCCCAATATCTGACCCATCACAGATACGGAACTGAAGCTCCACCGAGTCTTCGTCCGGCATCTGATTTTTCTCTCAACCAGTTCAATTCGTATTCAAGACGGAATCAACAACCTTGGACATAAACTATTCCCTCAGAATCTGCATACCCCCTGCAACCAAACAGACTGATCAATGAGATGCTCCTTTATTCTTTCTCCTGCAACGATTACGAACCGGTAGAATTACCGAGTACCGGGCAATTCCGAATTTATTCGACAAAACTTAATTGCAATAAACATAATCATTGAGGAAGGGGAAGAAAAATGCCATATTAAAAAGAATTCAGATAAGATAATACCTCGTCAAGAAGAAAAGATGATACCTTGAATAAGAGTAGTAGCGAGATACGGAAACTGGAGCTGATGGATTATGAGAGAAGTTTGGAGGAGGAAAAGTTTATCGGCATCAGGTGGCGAACCCTAGACCCCCCCCCATATTGACGCTTTCCTTTATTTTCTTTTTCGCTTTGAGGTTTGAATCGATGGTGGGCTTTCGTCAATCAAAACAATCTTCTTGGCCTTCCATTTTTAAAAATTACGAAGAATTAACAAGAAAAAGCAGTGAGATTTGGAATTTGGAAGCTTGCGGGTGTCAGTGAATAGTGTGGGAAGGTAAGAAGTTAGACTTAGGGTCACCGATGAGAATCCTGTTGGCCCGTAAGGTGAATCTCTAAGCCAATCAAAGCAAGCTCGAATTTAATGGCGGAAGAAGAAATCAGGGAAGTTCCCACGTTGTGCCAATCTGTTGGATTACCCTTTTTCGCAAAAAGCTCTTACCATTTTTTTTGTTTCTATTGGTTTCCGTTTCGATTTCATTTTCAGATCGGTTAGTGCTTGTTTGGCAGCATCGTTACGAAAACGGTGCACGTAAGTTGAGATAAAATCATCTTGAAATCTGTAAAAACCATCTCGAAATCTATAAAAACCATTTTGAAATCCGTAAAACCATCTCGAAATCCATAAAATACTTCAAAATCTGTAAAATCCATTTTCCTAACGAAATTCTCAAATACACACTTTATCCTCCTAAGGCACGACAGCACAGCACAGCACAACCTCTTGTCTAGCTACCAATAACTGCCCGCAGATTTTTATTTGGTGACAAAGTATATTCTATTTTAAAATAAAAAATGACTTTAATGATAAAAAAAGAAAATATCACTAGGTGGAAATAAGAAAGTCTGTCTAGAACTTTGGTGTGTATTTGAGAATCCATTAAAAAAATTTATGGATCCCTAAACATACAATTTAAACTGTATTCCAATCAAAATTTTACAAGAAATGTCAAACCAATTAATGTTAGGGTTGGTCTACCCTAGCCTACTTCTACCCATATATACACACACACGGGTAAAATAATCAAGTGCAGTAATTTGGATTTAGTTTAAAATTTGATGATAGACACGCATGATTTTAATTATTATTCTTTGTACAGCCGACACGCTCTTCTAAATACATATATCTTTATGTTTGAAGTATTGTTCATTGCAGTCACTTTTCTTAAATGAAATCCTAACTTTAATTCACTCGTGGGAATTAGCTCATCCACTGGATCAGCTACACAATTTGGGTCACTGTTCATTTTTTTTATTTCTCGTCCGGTTTCCGGAGCTTCGTTCCTACTTTTTCTTTCTTTACTTTCCTCTTTCCTACCTTTTCTTTATTCTCTTTCCTTTTTTTCTACTTTTCATTCTTCCCCTTTCCTCTTTCCTACCTACTTTTTTACCTCAGAATCCGTAAAAGCTAATAACTTCCCAAATATAGATCAATTTTCAAAACTTAGATTTTTCTTCAGAATCTGTAAAAGCTATTTTCCAAAATCTATTCTCCAAAACATAGGTTTTACCTTAAAATCTGTAAAAGCTATTTTCAAAATCACATCTAAACAAGCTCTGGTGCTGTTGAATTTTGACGATGAACAGCCTGTAATTAAGATTTAACCATCAACCAGCAGGGATTGCATCTATGCAAGAGCTTAGTACCTTAAACTAAAATTTGAACGCTGGCATGAAAAGATGTTGAGTAGAAAGGGTAACGTTGTTTTCTTAAAAGTACGTTCAACAATATTTTTCATAAATTGAAATAATCTTTGTTATATATTTACTCGAACTTGTGTAAAAATATTTCTCAACCGTTTTCTCAAATGGACCTTTATCAATGCCTACTTAACTTATCTGATAAATTAACTTTAAAATGAATACGATCACTTGTAAAGGTAGGCATCAATTCGTTGGAGTATTTTAGGCGATATTTTTTTAACAGACGTCGAGTATATTATTTTTTAC
>JANTPZ010016386.1:0-10118 GCA_025593235.1 Vachellia pachyceras | reverse complement strand
CAATATCCCATGAAAGAAAGATTTAAGAACTGTTAAATCAGAAAGATTGGGGACAGTTTCTAAATAACAAGAGAGAGAAGAAATAAAAGGGAACCAAAATATTATGAGAGAGTCCAAGTAAGAATTCCAATATTGCCACTAAAATGGCAAAATAAGACAAAAAAATGAAAGCCATTAATGTCAATACTGCAAGCTTACACGAGCCATATTCTCGCAGTGAAAATTATTTGAATATGAAGATAAGCACTTAATATAATTCTTCATGACCAATTTACTTGTAACATTCATATCTAGAATTTATCATCAAACCATCGTGAGAGACACATCATAAAGATAAAGAACAGATGCTAGCCAGCCACAAATCTCAAAAGAATCAAAGTCAGGTTCGTATGCCAGGATGCATGTGAAGAATAAAAGATAGACAAAATAAATAGCTGCATGTATTTTACCCCAAAAAAAAAATAGCTGCATGTAAATGTCACTAGCATCAAAAAGACATTATTGTAAGGTGTATGCATTATATGGTTCCTTCAGTCCCCACTCCCCGAAACCAAACCAAAAAACAAACAAAAAGAAACACCAAAAGAAATGCAAAGAAAGAATCCATAAATAAATATACAGCAGTGCTACCTTGTTCAATTCAGCTAAAAGATCATCCTTTTTCTGTTGAAGTTCGGATATCTCAACAGTCAATTCCTGAGAATGAAGAAGGAATAAAATAAACAAAACATAACTTTTATGTCTTTGCAATAGATGGAACATCAAGTACACACCAAAAAAATAAAGGTGAAAAATATTGGAAAAATACTCATGCATATCCAAAAAAGATGAAAAATATGAAATATAGAACCCCTGAGAAATGAAAGCATGTACAGCAAAGTATGGAAACACCCAAGTTACATGAATATAAAGACAAATTATATGTATAGCCAGGAAATCCTGTTCAACAGAGTAGAGGAACATTTTCATCCATAAAGTCCCGCTATTATTCTGACATGATCAGGCCAATGCAGCTAAACATGTTACCTTTTCTTTATCACTAGCTTCACCAGCTTTAGTCACACGAACTTTTAGCGCCTCCTCCTTTTGTAGTCTGCCAAATTGTGAGGAAAGAAGAGATACATTTTAGTGTCTAATATTATAAGAAAAAAGTAATGCAAATGAGAAAATGAATTCCTAGTAGTGAAAGTCGATGTTACCTTTGTGAACTCATGAACAATGATCGTTGACCAAATTACAAGGAATTATATCCGGAATATAGAGTGCTTTTAATATTGATCTCTAGTTTGTTTTGTATGCACACATTTAACCAATTATGTCGGGATAATATTAAAATTCAAAAAGTTTTTTAAAAGAGGGAAAAGGCCTTCAGCATATCCATGGTCCACCTTAGAATGAAACTGAACCATTCATCAAAAACTGACCAGAATATAAGACAATTTTTACACAAACATGATTTCAGAGGACAGGCTGTTCTGGGGAAGAAAGCACAAAACAAAAAGTTCATGAAATGTCTTTATACCTGTTATCTGCAATTCGCTTTTCAGCTTTTACTGCGGAGTTGGCAAGAGAATCTGTCAAGACCTTCAGTTTGTCAACCTACACGTGGCAATATTGGTAACCCAGGAAACCTTATTAACCAATTGACTTTTATGAAGTGTAAAGAGACTAAACAGAACTGCATTTAACCAAAATAAAATATATAGTAGGACTGAAAATGCACCTCATTGAATTTGAAACAACCATTTTTAATTGCATATTCAAATGACTGACAAAAGCTCACCACTTCCACTGTTTTCCATTACATTTTCATAAGTGCGCATTCATTATAAGCAATGGATGCTGTCCACAGGAAAAGGGAAAAACAAGATAATCTTATTTTTACCTCGTTTTGATTACATGAAAATAGGAAAAAATAATGGAATTACAAAATTACAACCATAAACTCTTATTTAGATGATAAGCAAAAAGGAAGAATTGTGCATTTCAAAACAAAAGAAACTCCTGGTTCAATTTTCTCTTTACTTTCTCACAGATAACGAGAGAGATTAATTTTAGCGGAATAAAGGTTGTTGTCCTCATTCCAACTCTTCAATTCTTTCTAGCGTTGCAAGAAAGCTGAGTCAGAATTTTACCCATCATTCTTACTCATCCATGAAGTTCCAAGGAAAGAATGGATTGTACCTTTTGGGCATGAACCTCAGGAGAATCTCCACTGTTCAGATTCTTTTTCTTCAGCAATAGTCCTTCAAGTCTGGAACAAATTCGAATCTGTGCTAGGGCTTCTTTTAAAGCCTAGAAATATGGTTAGTAGGTTATATTCTGTTTAATATATTCAAAACATCAAAAAGGTCATATATGTACAAGAAATAGTACCCCTCCCCATGAACCAAAAAAGGAAATGAATCACAACACTAGTCACCCAGGCATCTCTAAGAATGTGTTTGGGTGAAAAACCCATGTTTCCCCAAATACGTGAGCACTATGTGGCTGGTAGGAAGTTCTACTTCAAGTGGCATGATTTTACCCATAACATCCTTGTTTCTTATAGACTGACATAGATTCAGAAAACTCTTATCAGTTTTCCATTCAAATGTTTTAGTCATTTTGCCAAAATCCATTATTGAACACAATGACAAAAATAAAGTACAAACACACAGACCTCCACTGTTGCTGTTGTTTCTTCAGCTGATTTATCATCACCTTCTTTCAAAGGCTTCAGAGATGCTGTCATCTCATTGAGTTTTCTCTTAAGACTAGATGCTTCAGCATCTATTCTGCGGTCAGAGAGAAAAACAAGAAATCATGTGAGGTAGAATGCCACCGAGTATTCTCACCCTTTATTGTTACAGGAATCACAGGTTCAATAGCAATAAGTAACATCTAAAGAGTACCTTATGAGTACAAGAAATGGTATTTATATTCCTACTTTTCTATTCAGTTCTAACTCCTGATTGAAGTTGTTATAATATGTGACTGTACTATTTTACTAAACTTATATTCCTTTGACATCTTCTATTCAGTTCTAACTTCCTAACTGAAGTTCTTATAATACGTGACTATACTATTTTACTAAATTATTCTACTAAATGCCACACATCAGTGACTTTTTGATACACCATTTTTGCATTATAGACTTTACATCAACATCTAAATTAGAGTGTTTCATAGAATAAAGTATGAAGAAGCACAAACAAAAAGATAAGCGCTTTTATTTATCCAGATTCTGTGTGTATGCATAATTAATACATTCCATATCTACTCAGTAAATCTAACTCTCAATGTTGAGATTGAGTACCAAGTGAAATATCTCTCGTTTCTCTCTATCATTTCTCAATCAAGAATATAACAACTAAAACTCCTTGCTTAAAACTGACCTTCCAAGTTCAGAATTTATTTTCAACCCAGTTACAGCACCTTGAGCAAACTGAAGCAATTCCTCCCGTTTCACCTTAAATAACAGTAAATATTTGCATAATAAAAGTCTAATTTGATGGAATAGGAAAAGAATAGCTGCAACTGCAAGCTACAAAACTATATATTGTTCACAGATGTTTTGGCACTCTCGGGCATCACCCATGTGGTTCATTTTCTTCTTCTTTTTCTTTAACTATCATATCCTTACTTCAAAGATTAATCGATATCAATTTTACTCATAATTCTAAATGGCAGTTCTAAAGTTATAGTAAATTCTGAAATTTGAAAGCATCATGATAGGACTTTCATCGCTCCGTTAGAGAAAGGTTAGAAAATAAACCATCTGTGTGCTAATACAGTCAAATGCCCAATATCACTTCTCTATTCAATATAACATTGCTTCGAAAACCACGAGTATATTATTTGTAAGAGCATAAAAAATCATCTACAAATCAACAGCAAGGGAGATCTTCAACATTTTGCCAAATCTAATATTCATGGCACAATGCTTTCAAAGAATTTTTATTATAAATACATTCTTAAACGGCAGGGCTAATCATTTAGGTAACCTACACTGTAAATCTTCAAAATTTTCAAAATTTAATAATTCATAGTGCAATACTTTATAGGACTTGCTATTTTAAATACTTTACTGCAGTAAATAGCTGGCATAATCATCATGCAGTACTCAATTAGTAAATGTTACACCAGAAGTTCAAAATGTGTGCGAAATTGAAAATTGAGACTCAAGATTAAATATGAATATTGATAATCGGCCAACTCTCAAAGATCTCAAAAAGTTGCAACTAAATACAGAAATGAAAATTTAGGAAAATTTTTTGGAGTTGTACGTACCAATACTTCATCCTGATAATTTGAAATAGCTGTTGCCAGATCTTGTATGCTGATTACAATGGCATTATGAACTTCTTTTCCCCCAGAAAGACAGAGACTATAGATAATTGGTAATAAAATGATTAGGTCTATGATAAGCTTAACATAAATGTGCAATTGTAATTGACTTTAAATAGATTCCCACAATATTGCAGAAACTCAGGAATTAACTGGGTAAGAAACCTGTCTTCATCAAATCAACAGAAAGCAACTTACAAGCAAGATGTATACATGTAAGTCTCACAAAACATGCAGCCAAGGGTTTAAAATTGTGAAGTCAATGGAATCCAATGCTCTATACATCAGAAGTTATGGAACCAAACATGGTATGTATAACAATTTCAAGCTAGTACAATACCACGTACACGTACCAAATTTCATATCACAATCAGACACTCAGAAAATTAAAAGCTAGCAGACTTACCCAAACATCTCCAGCAGAAGAGAAACCTCTTCATCATTAGGAGCTTCAAGAATCTGAGGCATAAAAAAATTAACTCTGGTTAACCTCCATAATCAGCAATTCAAAGATAGAGAAAATAATCAAGCAATCCTTATAATTTACAATCATTTTCAATCTGATACATATACTTTAAAACTTTGAAATTGATCCCTATAGTTAGTTACCATTTGAAAAGTTAGTCCCCAAAGTTCAATCCACTTGCAAAATTACCCCCACAATTCATCTGTGGCATTAATGACATTTAGATGACAATGATGAGGCAAAAACATGGACATGATAAAATCAGGAGATTGATTAGCATCTTGGAGGGAGAGAAAGAGAGGGCACACTCTCACAAGATCCAGGTATACTATACTCCTACTTTGGAAGCCTCCCTCTTGCTCCTCCATATTCTAGGATCTCTATATTGCCTCCGGCTACTCATCATTTGTATATGCACATCATATTGTGAGCAGCAGGGAGAGAAAATCCAAAAAGAAGGAAAGTAACATACAAATCCAACCTCATTTCTTATTTCTCATAAAAAATCAATCTAGCCATACATGGCTAGAAATTATTGCAATACCATCTCCCTCTCTATAAAACTCACATCCCACGCCTCAGACTTTTTAATATGGTCATTTTTTAGTATATCTTAGATATCTATAAACACTCTTCCTCCAATACATTGGGAACTTAATTGATGACACCACTTCAGATGGACAAGCAGCCAGCTTCCCGTTTTTAATAGTAAGTTTTTCAACTAAGATCTATAGAGATACTGAGGCAACTGGGAAGACTACACAATATGATTAGCTTGATAGTGCATCTGAATAGTGAATACAATGACATGCATAATGGTACTCGTACATGAAATGCAAAAATACGTTTGCATAACTCTACAAACATAACTGTCATATTTAAACATACCATTGATATTGTTATGCCCTCCAAAGCTTGACTTCGAAGAAAAACTTCATGGAAGTTTATTGGTTCATCTCCAACATCAGTATCATAATAAAGAATCTGACAAATTGCAAAAGCACAACAATGACGAAAAGCTTAGGTAAAGGGATGCCATGAAGTTTAATATCAACAGTAAGTAGTTTCTTACAGTGCGTGAAACTTTTTGTGTTCAGCATACAACATCCTTCACTGAGTAATATGCATGAACTATAAGCATAAAATGGTCCCAACTGATTGGATGAAAAGTGAAAGAAGCTATGACTGATGAAATTTTACAGAAATACCATAACGGCTAAATAATGCAACATTTCTGCCCACATAGCCGAACAGAAGAGAAAAGCTCCTCCTATCAAATAGATTAAGAAGAAGAAATAAGCAAACAACCCTGGAATTCTATTGTCATCTGTCAAGAGCCATGCCATGCAGTTTTTCTGCAATCAATAGTAGTAAAATAACAACAAAACTTTATTCCACTATGTGGGGTCGGCTAAATGAATAGCACCTCCAAGACAAGATCTTTAGCCAGATTATTAATCAAAAATCTTTTTTACAATCAACAGTAGTACGAATAAGAATGAATAGCATATCTTCTTAGCTAGAACTTGTTTAGTTGAAATTGAAATAGAAGCATAAAAAAAACTTAGAACCGCAATCATCACAATTCTAGAGACATTGCCAGATCATTAAAGTTATAACCAAATTCCCACAAAATTGGAAGAGTTTAATGGCCAAAATCAATCAGAGGTAAACTTAAAATATTACAAGAATGGTATGTAAAAAGTCAAAATTGGGAGAGTTTAATGGCCAAAATCAATCAGAGGTAAACTTAAAATATTACAAGAATGGTATGTAAAAAGTCACCAACCATAGACGGTTTCCTTGGATTCTCACTTGCTTCATCAGTAGCAACGAGCTGTTCCAAAGTCTTCTCTTTACCTTCGGCCAAATCTCCGGACAATTTCTCAATCTCTTTGAGCACAATCAACCATCTTCTAAGCAACTGCACTCTTTCCGGGCCCCTATAGGAGATAGCAGCTTCTTCCAGTCTTTTAGCCGTCTGAACGGCGCTTCTGAAATTCCTAGCAGCCTATAAATGTAGGCAAGATACAATATCAACTCATCAGAAAAATATATCATATGAACAACTTGTGAGCATTTGAACAATTAGGGAATACGCAGTGTGAAGACCTTATGAGCTCCTCCCTTTTAATTTGACAGTCAAAGTGATGTCATAAAACACTAACACGGCGGGGGAGACTATCCCCTTGAAACGTTTGATATCTAGAAAGCAAGTTTTTTTTCTTTCTCGAAGTGAAAGAGAATGATCCGAAAATGAGCCACTGAAGACGCAAAGGCCACAAATTTAAACTTAGCAACCCTTTTAAGCTATATGACAACCAATTGGCATGATAGTAAGCCCCAACAAAATATAGTGCAAGTGGCAAGTCCATTTCCAATCGAAATTGAAAAGCACAAAGTGAAAAAATTGAAAATCAAACCAAAAGGGGGGCACAAAATAAGATTGTAAAAGTGGCGAAACCCTCAATTGGTGAAAAATGGAATGCAGAAAATTACAATGCGATCTTGAAGAATCTTAGCGCCCTCAGCGACGGCTTGACCGGCGTGTTGAACGACAGAGTCAGCATAGTTCTTAACAGTGCGAGTGAGGTTGTTCTTATTGCCAACCTCCACTGCTTTGTTCACAGCAGATCTCAGCCAAGACATGCCTCGGGTGCCTCGCGGCTTTCGCTTCAGGAGACTTTAAGAACTTTAAGGACAAAATGAAGAAGATGAGAATGCAAGAAGAGAAGGAGGTGAGGAGGAGACCTTGCACACACCAAATGGCTTAAAAGGTTTGGAGCTAATGAGGAAGTTTGAAAATGGCAATGGAAGAGATAAGCGTGTTTGCTTTGGGATTCAGGAAGAAGGATCGGGTCGGGAAGAGGACGAGGACGAGGCTTCAGAGCGACGCCGTTTTGCTGCATGGGGTCAACGAATAGGAAAATAATTTAAAACCAAAAAAGGAAAAGACAGAGTTCACAAAATAAAATAAAATAAACTCTATCAAAATTAATAAAAATTAAAATAAATAAACATAAATTTTAATAACTTATTTATCTCCCAATATATTCAATTCCTAAATATTTTATACATATATGTTTGAAATATTACTCATTTTAAATATTTTAAATTTATAATTTGTTTAGATAAACAAATTGACATAACTAAAAAGATTAAAATACGATAAAAGAATTTTAAAATGTATGCAGTCGAAAAAATTTGTAATCTAAATAGTTTATAAATATTTATATTATAAAAGGGGTATTGGGGTCCAAAAACATATTTTTTTTAACAATCGATAAATGTTTGAGCTAATGAAACTAAAAATTTTGAAAATAGAATAGAAATGTTCTGACATTTTTAGTTTGAAAAAGAAATTATATGGATTTATAAAAAAGATCATAAAGATTTTTATAAGGTTAAAGTATACTTTTAGTAATTATGTTTGTATTAGGTTTCATTTTAGTCCTTTAAGCTTTAAAAATGCATTTTCAGTCCCTCAAACTTAACGCCGTTAGTATCTCCTAACGAAAATTGATGGCTCATCAAACTTAACACTACTATTTTAAATCTTTTTTATTTTACACAATTTAAAATATCAAATTTATTATATTATTAAATTAAAATTAAAATGTGAGTATTTTAGAAAACAAGAATGGAAGGCACAATAGGAAAAGGGAAAGCTTACCCGTGCAATTTCCGTTAAAAAAACTAACGGCGTTAAGTTTAAGGGACTAAAAGTGCACTTTTTAAATTTAAAAGATTTAAATGAAACCTAAAGCAAACATAAAGAACTAAAGGTATAATTTAGCATTTTTTATAACTCAAACATCATCACCTGTTTAAGCTAATGTTGGATAACTTGAATATAATAGTTAACTAAATACTCTCACCGTTGGCCAAAAAAAAAAGTCTAATTACTCTCACATTACATTTAACTTTTTAATTTTAAAATTATTAATATTTTTTTTGATATAATAAAATTATTAATATGATCAGAATTCAATATGCATGTGTTGTTGGGCCTAAATTGGTGAATACAACGGTTAAGGCCATGAAAGTTTAAACTTTATGCCCAATATTGTGGCCCTACTTTTCGGACTCATTTCTGCTGCTAATTACAGTCTCCATTTAGGCCCAAATGGTCCATGGTCTGTCTACGGAGGCTCATTAACTTTTATTGGCCCGGCGTGTTTGGGATCGTGTTTAAAGGCTCAAAGGCAGGGACTTTTTTAAAAAAAAAAATACACGCAAGAATTAGAAATAAATCCTCGATTATCATGTTAATTGTAGAATGAGATTAACCTTTTAAATTTTGTGGAAGCTAACTGTATATTGTAAAATGTCAGTTTGCATATTGTGAGAACTCACTTGTATTTATGTATTGATCATTTTTCACATTCTAATAACATTAGTTGCACATTTTGAGAAGTACAAGTCCTTGGCACTCAACCACTGTTATCCACCTAACTTTTTCATCGGGATGTATATTTGGGAATCCGTTGAAAGAAATGATTTTAGAAATTTTAAAATATTTTTTATGGATTTTGAGATATTTTTTTATGAGAAAAAGTTTTCTCATGTCCGCAAACAATATTCTAATATAAAAAAGTTTTTATAATTTTACTTTTTAATCAAATTTTTATTTCTTATGATTTTTTAAATTACAGGCATCGGTCCACACACTCGGAATAAACATGATGCGGATACTAAATATTTACAGTTAAATAAAAGGAAAATGAAAGTCAAATAGGAAGAACTCTTCTGGTTCTAGAATAAGCCGGTGGACCTATTGCCCAGAAATCCATCTTTAGTTTTATTTAATTATTTTTAAAAGAGTTGGAGTCAGTGCGGCTGTCACTTCCCCAGGGGTCGAGAGTTTGATCCCTGGGAGCCACGTTCAAGGGTAGAGGATACCCATCCTTGGTGCAAAGCACCTTAAAGGGGTGCTCCACGCGTATTCTCCGCTCCGAATTAGTCAGTTGTCCCGAGTTACTTGATTCAGTTGAAAGAAGGAAATGGACTTAAGAAAAGATGCCGGATACCGGGGGCCTCCAAATGTGATCCAAATGGTCCATTTGCTTGATGTGTTTAAAAAAAAAGCAAAACAATTCCTGAGAAAGGAGCCCCAGAGTTAATTATATTTAGGGGTCAAATTGGACTCTTTCTTCTTTTAGCCCGTCTTTGACTTTTCTAAGAGCTGAAAATTTGTGGTATCACAATCCATTTTATTATATTATAATAACTATAAGATGTAGTTTATTATTTTTAAATATTTAAAGAATTTAAATAGATTGTTTAAATATTTACAAGTCGAACAGCTTATTTTAGAAAAAAA
>JANTPZ010016385.1:0-13425 GCA_025593235.1 Vachellia pachyceras | reverse complement strand
CATAATTAATTTTAATTTCTTGTAATTGCAATTAATAACAATTAATGCAATTAATATCAATGAAAGCCCACTAATATCATCAAAAATCCTATAAAATGATACAAATCTAATAGATAAAATATGATTAGTTCAGTCCTTGAAGGACTAAAAGTGCCAGAAGTACAAATCCCTGAAGGAATTATAGAGTCGGAAGCATTGAATTATAGCTCTCGAGAACAATACTCAATCAAGTTGAACGGAGTTAAGCATATTCTCTGTTAGCTCAGAGGCACTATGGACATGGGAATATTCCACTCAAATAAATCCAAGCACGAAATGGTTGGTTATGCAGATGCTGGATTTTTGTCTGATCCACATGATGCTAAATCACAAACTGGCTGTTTACGTGTGGAGGTACAGCTATTTCATGGTGATCTATGAAACAGTTTAGATCAGCCACATCATCTAACCATGCTGAAATTATAGCAATACATGAAGCAAGTCGAGAATGTGTTTGGTTGAGGTCAATGATACATCACATACGGACAACTTGTGGTTTATCTTTGGGAAAAATGATCTCGACGATCCTATATGAGGATAATGCTGAAGTATTTCCCAACTAAAGGATGGGTACATCAAGGGTGATCGCACAAAGCATATTTCACCAAAATTCTTCTTCACCCGTGATCTTCAAAGGGATGGTGAAATTGATATCCAACATATCAATTCCAACGAGAATCTTGCATATTTATTCACTTAATCTCTTCCAGGTGCAATCTTTCAAAAGCTTGTTCATGGCATTGGTCTTCGTAAACTCGGAGATCTCAAGTAATGTCATCATGAGGGGGAGTTGATACACGTTGTACTCTTTTTCCCTTGTCTATGTTTTGTCCCACTGGGTTTTCCTAGAAAGGTTTTTAATAAGGCAGCTCCGAACAGTGTATCAATGAATAGTGCACTCTTTTCTTTAGCTAGGTTTTTGTCCCACTAGATTTTTCCTAATTAAAGTTTTAAATGAGGCATATTCATAATGGACATCCAAGGGAGAGTGTTATAAATATATTAAATAAATGGATGTGCATTGACTCTTGACTTTTTGCATCATAAATGATGTACATAAATTGTTACAGAGAAACGAAAGAGTTATTCAATGTACGGAGAGTCACAATCAATATTCATTAACTGTACTATTACTCTTGGAGGGCATTCTCAGAGGGCCTTGTATTTTATGAATGAAATAGAGAAAAACTGAAAGTGCATCACTATCCTATCTTCTCTTCTCTTATCCCTCATCCCGAAAGCTCTTACTTTTATAACATCCATAACTTATTTACCTTTTGTAACGAGTTCTTGATCTCTAGTCATTTAAAGGTCAAATTTAATACTCAAATTATGCAAATAGTGGCACAATCTCGAGGTCGATCTCTAAGGAGCTTATGTCTCATTTCCAAAAATAACATTGATCAATGTCACTCATGTATTGTTCACTATGCAAAGATTTAAAAATTAATCAAGTCTAAGATTAGAGAATATTTATTCTAAATCAAGAAATTTATCTCCAGACAGTTACCAACCGATCAGAACACAAAATTCAGTAAAAGATGCAAACGCATCCCATTTACACTCCACTAATAAGCATTATATGAGCTCTAAAGTGTAAATCTAAAACAAAGATAAGTGACAAGAATGACCTCCCTGTAAAATCAAAGCTCTGGCTTATCATATCTCCCAGGGAAGCAAAGAAATCAGCCGGACATTGAGGCGAGGACAGCAGCAACAACGGTGATGAACTAAACTCCAAGCGTTACCATGGCTAATTTTGTTGGTGAAGACACGATGCACAGTGGTGGCGGAGAGGTAAAGAGAAGTTACAAATGGAATGAGACGGAAGTAAACAGGATGAACAAGTGGAGTGATGAGGGTAAAAGATGACGGAGAGAAATGGAAGGGGAATATTGATGAATAGGATGGCGAGATAAGTCTGTCAACTGATGACGGAAGGAAAGAACGAAGGATCTAGATGGATAGGTGTTGAAACTAAAAGGAAGGGGATGAATGAGACAGATGGAAGCAAATCTCCATGATTGAATGTGCTGATCCGAAAAGAATAAATGAAAAATATCTTGAAAAATGGGACTAAGGCCGAGCTGTGAACAAAAAGAGGGAGAACGAGACGGAGAGCCAAAAGTGGGAGTGAAATCTATGATGGATCTGTGAGAGATCACAAGCAATTTTTTGTTGGCGAGAGAATGAGGGAGAAGATGAAATGGAGATGGAAGAAAATGGAGCTTGAGTCTTCTCTCCTTTCGCTGCCCAGTAGCTATCTGATGGATTGGAGTAATGACAGATGCCAAAATATCTCTGCCAAGTGGTTGATGTGTTGTCGGAGGATGGATTACCACATGGATAAAGCAATGAATCTTGTGGATAAAAAGATAATGTCCACTGTTTCTAACTAATTCCTCTTCTTCGTTATGGTTCTGTTAGTTCTCTTGGAAGGATTTACTATTCAGTCAGTTACATTAGTTACACACGTGGATTTACTGCAGCTGTACGGACGTTGTACGGATGCCAAAATATCTCTGTCAAGTGGTTGATTCAGAATGTGATGACAAAATCATGCTTTCCTGATTATTGTTGAATTGATTTGCTAACTAATCACTTAGAGATATCCAAGCTCCTTAGAGATCGACCTTGAGATTGTGCCCCTAATTGCATAATTTTGAGCATTAAATTTGACTTCTAAAAGACAGATATCAAATTTTTGGCGCCATTATCGAGGAGCTTTGTCTCACTAGTTTTCAGTTAGTAGTTATTTTGCTCTGTCAACCTTAACTCCCCAATGTCCTACATATTAACACAAACAGATTATGCACTTGAATAGAGATTTTAAGACTGGTAAAATATCTCAAAATTGGTAACAAAACCTTTAATCTCTTATTAACACAAATATCCTTTAATTGACTCAATTAAGCTCAAATAACATGCGAAAATGTTAATATTCTTCATATAAAATATGAATTTATCAGTTCTCTACCTCTTTCATCAAATTCAATACCATCTCCAATACCCTAAGTGCAATTAATTAAGAATTAAGTAAGAACCCTAAAAGCAATCCGTTACATTTATTTGCATTATACTTTTCTTAAATATTCTTATATTACATTAATTATGCATATAATTATATATATAAATTTAATTATAAGCAAATTCAAATTCACATAAATATTTATAGTTATTTCTAAGAAATTGCATATGCGTCCTTTAATTTCCATGGCAAGGGTAAATTTGCAAATACAGAAAGTTAAATAAAAACTACGTTATTGAGGGTATTGCAGACCCACTGATCTTGATCTATGAATGATGATATGGAAAACTGTTTTAGCTGAGGAGGAGAGAGATTCATCTCCCACGGCACTCGCTTTTCCCGATTTGCCCCTGGCCCAATGCAATTAACTTCAACATACATCAAATTACCCCTGCACACACACACACACACACACACATTAAAAAAATGCATCAATATCAATATTTTTAATAAATGTTATTCGTTGGTGTTGGATTTGGAGCCTATAATATTGCTCCACCTTTTAAATTTATTCATTTTTTTCATTAGTTTTCGAATAAAATAAGAGACATCATGGTTTCCTTTTATTTTTCTTAAAAAACAAATACCATGAAATTGAAGTTTCATTTTTTAAAAAAAATAAAATCATAAAACCACAAAACAACTATTTCTTTTAATTCTAAATATAAAAATTAGTTAGAAAATAAAAAAATTATTTTAGTATAGGTAAATAAATTATTGAACTCCTATATTTAGAATAAGAGGGAATGTTTCATGATTACAAATATGCTTGCCAAAGTGCTTCTTATTTTATTAATTTAGAGACAGTTGGAGAAAAGAAAAATAAAAGAAAAAAAATCATAAAAATGGGACATCGTAAGGTTAAAAAAAAGCTGGTGTGGTTGTTAGAATTAGTATAAGTTTTAAAATTAAAATTAAAAATGTGGGGCCAGAAAAGGTATATACTCACAGATTTTTTGTGCAATGCCATGCATCCCATCCTTGAGGAGAGGCCACAGAATCAAGGAAAGTTTGATGAAATAGAACTCTGGAAAAGGGACCATAAGCTCTCCCCAGAAAAACTGGTCCACTTACCACAACTTTGCCACCTTTAAACACAAAACCACTTGCTTCATCCTTTGAGCTTCTCCCTTGTGCCGTTACATAACCATAAGCAACTTTAGCCTTCGATGTACTTAACGTCACGTTCATATAACAATTCTATATGTGCAAAAACACAATAGTATATCACTCAACTATGCTATATATATATATATATATATCATTGATCCATTAAAGCATTATTAATATAATGTTTAGTCTTTATAGTTTACTTTTATTTTGACTTTGGTTCCTATAGTTTTAAACTATAGTTTTTGGTTCCTCCAGAGGCAAAATGATGTAGATTTTTATTAAAATATGTAAATTTACTTCACGTAACATTTCTAGATGTGCCAAAAGACAATCGCATCACTCAATGCTATACCTATATAAATCATTATTTAAAGGGTCGATGCAATGTTTGGTACTCTGTAGCTTGTTATCATTCTCATTTTAATTTTAGTGGTTTAAGTCTTAAACTATAGGTTTTGGTTGGCGATGCAAAATAATGTAGCTTTTCATTAAAATATGCATATTTACTTCATGTAACAATCCCAAAAGACAGTCGTATCACTCAATGCTATATATATGTGTGTACCATTAATTAAACATTGTATGTATATACTACACACATATGTAAGCTCTAACTGTCCTTAATTTAAGAGCAAGCAATAGGTTAAATTTGATTCTAAATATAATATTTCAATCTATTTTATCCACCTCATATTTATTCTCTCCATTTTCTTAACTGTCATTATTAATTGTATGCGTCAAGGGAATTTTCATTGAGGATTGGTCTTAATGCAAATGATTTAAGATGGTGTTTTAGGAAAATTGAAACATATTTTTAACAAATAACTAATTTAACTAGCTTCTTAAATACACCGAAATTAGTTAAATGGATAGTATATTAAAGACCAGATGAGGGGTTTTAGATGCAATGTGTGCTCCGATCACTCCATTATTATTTACTAGCTAGTCTAAGGCATTTATTAGTGATTTACACAAATCAATCAAGAAAGTTAAAATTATTTACTTTATATATTCTTAAAAATATAGTTGATTAAATACAATGAATTATAACCTACATTATCATACTTGTATTATTTAACCCACGGGAATGAGACCGCTTACCATATTAACCGGCAGCTTTATGCTGGTCTAAAAAAGTTTGTTTAGTTTATAGGATAGCATAATACCTCGAAATAGGATTGACCGTTGCCAAAGATGAAGTCAACAGCACCCTGAATATAGCAATTTTTATAGTAGTGACAACCTTGAACATCCCAAAGTGTATCTTGAAAACCTAAGAACCCACAATCAAAAAATGCAGATTTGTCGCCATATATTATCGCCGCCACTGCTGATGCTATCCCCGCTTTTCGACTTATCATTTGATTTTGTTCCAAGTCTGATTCATTTGGGATATTATACGAGTTCTACACACCAACAATAATTATTTTAGACGAATCTTAATATTTCTATTTATGTCATGATTTTTTGTAATCAAGCTTAATTGTATTCCTTCCTCCTATATATATAGATGGAGTTATGTCCTAATATATATTTATTTATAAGATGGCATTCAAATTCTGAAGGTTTTTTAATTTGAAAATATACATTAAATGGTTTGCTCTTTCTGAGATATATCGCATGTCATAGTCAATAAATATCACCCAGAAAAAAACAAGGCAAGAAATCTCTTGCCAATCATACTGCAAATTAGGGTCAAGGACATGCACCGTCTTTTGAATGAAATTCATTTTCAATACAAAAGGAGAGAAAAATTAAAAAGAATAAGCATGATCAGACAACCCAAAAAAATTTGCTAAAATATCATTATCCTATTCATAAGTAACTTCTAACACATTTCATCACCATATATGAGAAAAATCTTAAAACATCATCATCTTTGCATTAAAATATAACAATTTTTTAACTTTACTTTTAGTTAATATACGTACAATATGTGTTTCTTCTTAAACTAACCTTAACCAATGGGTTTGGAAAGGAAGAGAAGGTGGCACTTGTATCTGTTTGTTGGTGATCACTGGACATGATTGTAATAACCCTTCTGCCTTCACCTTCCAAAATGATACATGGTTTGTCTCTTGGAATATCCACATTCTCTCTGCCCAAAAAAAAAAATTTCATCTTTGTTTCTATCTATAATGAGAATCTGAATAGACCTACTTGGGCGGTAGAAGGATCCGGATCCTCTTTCTCTTTTTCCTTTCAGAGTCCCTTCTCTGGCCGATAATGAAAAGAAGAAAAATGATTCTGTATCCTGGAAATGCACATAACATGTTTAGTACTAAGAAAAATTGAAAATTTTGAAAGAGTTATGACTCATGCCACCAGTCCGCCCTCCATCATTTTGGTTGTATGAAAAGAATTTATGTAAAAAACCAAACTTAAAAGGGACAAGCAATATAATACAATTATGTGTGTGTGTGTGTGTAAGCATACTTTAACGTAATTGTATTTGCCTGCAGATATGTGTATTTTCACCCACTGAGCATTGTTACTTTTTATTGAATCTACTGCTGCTTGAATTGACCTGATTGACCAACAGTGATTGTATGTGCAATTGCCTTACCTCCACAATCTTCTGCGATGCCAAGCCAGAAGAAACATTGCCCGAAGATTATTAACAGTAAGAACACAAAAAGAGGGAGTATTTCACCATGAAGCATTTCCATCGTCGTCATTGGAATGACTTCTCTATAAAATAAACAGCGCAAACCTATGATGAAGAGATTTTATTCACCAAGCTGGCCTACTTATGTATGAAATGAATGTTAAAAAGTACGGTTCAAAAGTGCACTTTTGACTTTCTAACTTCATACGAGTTTTTAGTTTAGTCCTTAGCTTAGTTTTATAAAATATCTTTTTAGTTCTTTAGCCATAACTTTGGTATTAAATTATACTTTTTTGTGCCAATAGTTGTTATTTTAAGAAATTAAAATTTATGTGTTAGCATTTTTAAATGTTTTCACGACATTTGAAATTTTGATATAAGCATTTTAATGAATAAAACTAACCATGTTAGGGTCAGAGGATTAAAAAACGATTTATAAAACTAAAGAACCAAAATGAAATCTTACATGAAATTAAAAAAATAAAAGATGCATTTTGGCCCTTCAATTAATGTATTAATTGCATGTTTCACTGTGAAATAAACTTAGAAAATTTGACTGATTAGTAATGTCCTGCAATTCAAATTGTTGTGTTTCCGTTTTCAATATCCATCGTTTGCATGATTCATTTGTTTGCTTCTGTATTCTTTGCGCTGTGTAGCAAATGCTGGGATCTTGTTTTGATTTTATTCCTAACCGGCAAAACATATTCAATTAAATCTGATTTTTTGCTTTTATGTATGGAGAAATTTATATCGTTGCATTTCAAGTGTTTAATTATTTAATATTTAATTATATTTAAATATGAAACATATACATCTATTCAATAATCAAGATTACTACGTATGAAAGCTCCCTATTTTTTTTCTTATAAAAAAAGAAAACTACTAATTTTTTAGGATTCTTGATTGATTATAATTTATTGTTTATTTATTCAATTAAAAATTCATAAAAAAATTTATTCAAAAAAATATACTGAATTATCAAGTTGGTTTCATTGGAAATTATAATTTGTAAGTTTTAAACGAAATCAATGTGAAAAACTCATTTAAATCAACATTGTAGAAAATACTATCACTGTCATAATATGTGTGATTCGATTCCATCTAAAATCGGCGAGAAAACTTAAGAAGCTAAATTAGCATAAAAAAATTAAGATGCTAAATCGGGTTGAGATGCAACGGTGCCTATGAAATATCTCGTCCTAGCTTGAATGTAAAAGTACTGGTGAAGTTTTCAAAACGGCACAAAAATATCATGGCCGTTAAGCCAACCGATGTTAACCGTTTGGCAAACATGTCAAACAAAAAATGGTGTAAAAATGACATGATCATTAAGTAAACCAATATAGTGAATGTTTGGGAAGAACTTATTCTTAATGGTACACACAAGCCAAGACAAAACAATCTCGAAATCTGTAAAAAAATCTCGAAATCGATAAATTCTTCTTGGATTCCATAAATTTTCCTCGGAATCAGTAAACTCCTTTCTCCTAATAGATTCCCAAACACACCCATGGATTGTTTAGCAAACAATCTCGGCAGCATTGCTCAACACAATGGCTGCACAACTCTCATTTTCTTTGGTTTGGTCGTCTCGACTTGAATGCATTAATTTTTGTGATGAGGGACAAGTCATCCTCTTTGGGCTTGTTTGGAATAACGTTTCCAAAAGTTAAACGCATATTCAACAGTGTTTTTTCGTAAAACAAGATAATCTCCTCCACATATTTACCTCGGTTTGCGTAAAGTACTTCTCTACCACGATTCCAAACGGGCACTTTGTCCCCTTCCAGTACATGAGTAATTTATAACAACAATACCACTAATCTACAGATTGTTAGCTAAGAGGCAAAACCAGCAACGATGAAGAAACAAAGGAAATGGATGAGGCGGATAGGGGAGGGGCAACACCAGCAATAAGGATGTATAGCCATTTGTGTCGTGCAAAAGGTCATGTGGTGGCAGAAGAGGCCTTTGGGAGTGAAAACTCTATACAGCTTGTGTGGGGACTATCCATTAAATAGTTAAAATTGTAGTAGTCGTGATACTTTTGCACCATTTTAAAAGTTCTATCTTTGCTTTTACATCATTTTGAAAACTTTATGAGATAAATTGTAGATAGATTTATACCTTACCCTTTTTATTAGACCTTCTAATTAGGCCGCATTAGCGTCTCTGTCATCGTCTTCGGTCAAAACAGTTGGTCAACTTGCAATAATTAATAGCCGTGGCATTTTTGCAACCTTTCGAAAATTTCAGATGATTTTTTTTGCAATTGAGAAAATTTTATGGTGCCGAGTATCGCATCCTTCATTTTTGGTACTTTATTGTACATTCGGAAATGATTAATTAATTTTCACGTCCTCATGGTTGCAATTGATTTTTAATTAGGTCCCTGTAATTTTTTTTCTTTTTATAATGTCCTCATAGTTTCACCTGTTTTTATTCAGGTCCTTGTAAGTTTTTTTCTTTGTATAAGGTCCTTATTATTTTGTATGATTTTTAATTAGCTCCTTATAGTTTTTTCTTTATTTAATAAATTATTATGATAATCTTATGTTAATATTATTTTACAATTTTTATTTAAACATGTATATTATTTATTTTCAAATTATAATAATCTATAATTATAAAATTTGAATTATAATAATAAAATTTTCCAAAAATGGAATATATTTAATAACAATACAATTTAGAAAAATTACAGAGAAAATAATTAAAATTAGATGAAACTGTAAGGATCTGACAAAAGCATTAGAAGGGCCTAATTAAAAGCATGTAAATGTCAAAGCACATGATAAAAAGAAAACAATTATCACAGGTACCTAAGTAAAAATCAGGTGAAACTATAAGGATCCGGAGATTAATTTTTCCAATCTTTAATTGAAGCCTATAAGCTAGAATTATCATTTTTAACCTAATATGGTTTAATTTTGAAAAATAGTAACTAATTATAGAAAGCACGTATAAGAATCATCGAAAATTATTTTGATAGTTCTTGAAGTCCTTTAACTGATAAAAATATCGTTCTAGCATGACCATACTTATATTGATACACTATTCATTTTCAAAATTTGCTCTGATTTTCGGACAGATTATGTGCCTTAAATATACAAATTCAAAACTCAAGTAATAGATCTTAATTAATTGACCTGATTTGGGGTTGCTGGGAAAGCTATACGTGCCTACTTTACACTAGTAGACCCATAATTACCAAATAATTTATTTTATCTTATATGCTTAAATGAGACAGCTTGCTCCAAAGACTACTACAAAATCTAAAGTGAGATCTCTAACAACGTTACCGCGGAATATATTTGGAACTTTTTTTCTCTTTCTTCCTGTCTTTTCCTCTTTCTCTTTATTTTTTCCAGAAAAAGTTGGTAGCTAGTCTTCTATCAAATGATCGATATTGAAATTCATATATACTCTAAAATCTATAATTAACTTTCATCGATTTAAGCAATGACAATGTGATTTCTATTCAAGTGATCCTTGTAGGGGAAGGCAAAAATAACACAACAAATAAATAAAGTGCTCTTATCATCTCTTCTCCTTCCTCTATTATTATCCGATGCACCCAAGTCAAGCAACATATAATTGAAAAGTAACAGATCTGTGACATATAAAGTGATAGATGATTCGTTGGAAACTAACACAAGCAAGCTTACTGTTCCATTCCATCATGGAACATATTATATTGGTGGTGGGAGATCTATATGGGATCATTCCTAGGCATAGATTTTGTGGAGGTCGAAGAAGCAAGGGACGGGTGGTAAGTGCATTTTGTTTTTACTTTCATAGATGTATTTATATTTTTAATGCAGTAACAGTTGCAGTTCTTGGTTGATATTATAATAATGCTAGCTATTTTATCACTAATGACGATTGGGTTGAATAGTATGGGGCTTTAACACGATACGATCTCGTGAATATGAAAAGAAGAGCCGGATGACTGTGTATATAGTTAGTATTAGCTTTATCGATCTCATGAATATGAAAAGAAAAGCCGGATGAATGTGTATATAGTTAGTATTAGCTTTATCCCATATGGGGCCTGATCTTGTTTGAATATGTTTTTTACTAAATGAATATATTTTTCGATTGGAGACAATTTTATTTAAAATAAATTTGTGTATTAAAAAAAAGCTCATCTCCCCCTAAATATTTGAACTTTAGTTTATCTTGTTATAAGTGATTAGTCTCTTTCACTAGATTTAACCCCATTGGTTTCCTTAATATATATAAGTTAGAAGTATATATATCTAAAACCGTTGGATGGTTCATTATCAACACAATATCATCATCATCAGCAGCAGAACTAATCATCAGCAGCAGCAGAACTATGGTACGTTTGAGTACTCTATAGGAATAAATAATTATTACTTGCCATTGTAGTTGTAACAACGCAACATGAATATGATTGTTTTCTAACGAAGAAATCTTTTGAGATGGAAAGCCAAATGAAATGAGAAATACGGTGCCAAATGAGTTTTGTTTGGTTCAGATGAAATAAACAATTATCATTAATGAATTGAAAAAAAAAAAAAGCTAAGTTCTTTGTCGGGTCAGTTATATTAAAGATAGATATGGTGTGTGTATTCAATGAGTTTAAGACTAGATGTACTGTTTATGTGTTATGAATAGTGTAGCTTTTTATAAATTATAATATATATATATATATATGGAATTCATTATAAATCCATCTAATATATATTGTACATAGTATTTTGTGGATCTTGGTTGTTCTAATTAGAATTACTATGAGATCTCGAATAAGGGATTTAATTACCATATCCTAACGACAAGTAGGTAGTATAAATATGTTGTTATTTCTTACACTGGAAATTTGTTATTGTATGATCTTTAGTTATTATTGGACTTTTGGATGTTAAACTTCTTCCTTGCAACTTGTATTGTTTTATATTGCCGAAAACTTTGAATCTTACTTTAGCTATGTATTTTATTCTGATAATATTTTAAAATAAATCAAGAACTTTTTTTAATTCAAAAAAGAAAGTGATTTGATGATTCCTTGGAAACTAACGCAAGCCAACATTTGTTCCATTTATGCAATATATATTGCTGGTGAGATGGACTCAATTCTACACGCATCTATAGCATCTGTGAAGCCCCAAGCAAAGAACAAGCAGTAGTAAGTGCTACTTCATTCTTATTATTTTTTCTTTTTCAATGCATTTATATAAATAGTTGCTTTTTTGTGAGATTAAATAATGACTTGTGATTAAAAATTAATGTATATCTGTGATTACGTTGATGAAATTATTGGTTATAATAATCTCTCATTGTATTTGTAGCAGATTGAGTAAATTAATGATTATTGATTTGCAATGGAATTGTAAGGAAATAACAATTAAGTACTTCGTAAGAAATTAATACAAAATGAGGGTATGCTTACAACCGAAACTTCAAAATTTACCACTGATAATACATGCATGCAAGCACACGCGCGCGCACAAACACAAAATTTGGAGGTTCTTATAAATTCTTTGATTGTCATATGGTCTTGATTACACACAGACACATACATATAATACACATATTGGAAGTTAAACCAATCGGCCAGCATATTCAATATACGAAGTTCACTCTTCATATTAATGTGTCATTATTGTTTTCTAATATGTCATTCACATGAATGAAAAAGATCTATAATAGAGTCTGTTTTGAAACTAATATGAAGAACATGGGTGTAAAGTATGATTAATTACTGTTTTCCAGAAAGAATGATTATTTGCATATTAAAAATTTTAACGCAATAATGTTTTAACTTTTAAGACATAACAAAACTTATATAAGCACGAGTATTTTCTTAAGGATAAATAGTAAAAAGTTTTAAAAAAATCACTTCAAGTGATTATGCACTTTAAAATAAACAGATAGATTAATTGATTGATTATGACAGTTATCTATTGTTTATATAATAATTCACACAACACACACATCATCATCATTATCATCATCATCAACATCATCATATAAGAAATAGACCAATCTTATTAGATTTCATGAAAATCAATTCTAACGTTACTTATAAACATCCCCTCATGTGAGCGCTGAAAAGAGAAAAAGAGCGTGAGACTAATATAATGTGTGCCACACCACTCTCCTTTTTTTTTTTTTTTTTGTTCATTGAGTACTCTCTACTCATTGTAGGGGATAGCACAATTTTTTTAATTAAGTTTGGAGAAGTGGACCTAAAATTTAAAACTAAAAAGGCTAATAGTATTTTTAGGAGTTAGATAATAAATCACGAATAAAAAAAACCATGTACGTCCTTCTATTACTTAAAGCGAGAATATAATAAAGTATAATATGCCCTTAAGTGGTTTCTTTTCCGTCTCATAACAATTAATTTGACTCGTAGTTTAAGTATGATAATTATTTCAAAACTGAAGAAAAAATTATGTCCTTTAGCAATTTAATATAGCTTCTCATAAGTTCATGCAAACTTACATGTTGTGGATTCGTTAACTGTTTATCACAGAGAAAGCAAGCGACCACCTGGCTAAGATAGGGCTAGAAGGATTTTCATTAATAGATGAATTTTATGGGTCATCAGGCAAACAAAGACGACCTACCAGTGAACGGTTTGGGGCAAGTCATTGTTAGAAGC
>JANTPZ010016383.1:0-11989 GCA_025593235.1 Vachellia pachyceras | reverse complement strand
GGTTATGCACTTATGCTTACCAGTGGAAACAGAAACAAATAGGCTAAATTTAAGTAAAAATGTTAGAACCATATAAATCAATCTAAATTATTTAGAATAAAATAATCAAAATAACTTTATATAAATTTATATATAGAATATAAATATAATTATATCTTCAAATTATAATATGAGAGTGAGAAAATAAACATTATTTATATGATAAAGAATAAAATTTTATTTTTAAGATATGTAAAACAGGCTTACAATCCTAGCTTATTCGCATATTCAAATATTTAAATAAGTCAGATCAGAAGCCTTTAACATACCGTCGACCTTTTTCCACACATGGTTATGCTTATGGTGAGTGTATGGGAGCCTCTATTTGTGAAGTCCAAGTGTCAGGCTCTTGAGCTTAGCTTAGCTTAGCTATCCATATTCTTTTGGTTAACTTCTACGCTAAAATTAAATAATGTATGTTATTTCATTAACTTCTTAAAAAAATGACCACCTTTTATATTAAGAATTGGAGGATATATTTATTAAACCACCCCTTAAACTGACAAAACAGTAGTATTTTTTTTAACTTAACTCTTATACTCCTCTAACCCTATTTATATGCCACATAAAGAAGGATTTATTCAATAGTATTTATAAATTATTTTATGTGAATATATAATTTTACCCTATATTTATTATGGGATGATTTTGCTTTCATGTGTTACAGTGGATATTAATTATGGATAAAGTTAGAATGTTATTAAATTTTAACACAGAGTTAATGAGATTTAAAATATTCTATAACCTGTATTAAAATATGTTAAAAATGACTAAAAAATAAGATTATTTATATAGGCCTGATCTCTTTCTTATTTTCTTGTTTTTCACGTCCACTACGAATTAATAGAGGTAAAAATTCAAAAAAGTACACTAATAAGTATGTGACTTGTATTATAGACTAATAGTCCGCAATATATATATTATGGACTGATAATAACTTTTTTTTAAAAAAATGCGCCTTATATTTTCGGCCAGAAGGTAACATATTGGGAGCAGTAGCGGAGTCAGGACCTTGTAGCAGTGGGGGCAATTTTTTATTTTCAAACAAATGACAATAAATTTATTAGTACAAATAATTTGAATGTGTTTAAATCTTAAATATCAGTGGGAACGTAACAAAAAGTCTATTGATATTTATATAAATATCCAAAAATTCAGTAGGGGTGTTTGCCCACACGCTCCGGCCACTGATTGGGATGCTATAACACTAGTTGTTCAGAGTGGAAAATATTGTTCACGATGACCTCACTACATGTATGGTTCATGGTCCATTCACCAGATTAACAAAGAACGACCAAAAGCTGACCACTCAATTAATTCGTTAATCATTATCATACACATTTATTTTTATATATATATGGTTACTAGCCAAGCTAGTGGACTCTTCCATTGAACTAAGTCCCATTATTTATTTTAGAGCATCATTCCTTTTTTTATTTATTTATTATTTCTTTCTGAACTGCCACATCGCATTTTCACATATAATGTGCAATAACAATTTATATTTGATAGTGCATCAGAAATTTGTCTCATCAACTCCTGTATATACCCTCTTTTGCCTACCACATAAACATAACACACGCAAAAATGGGTAAACACTACAACCTTCGGTCTTCAAGGTTGTCATAATTTTAATTATGACCCATCAAATTTTAAACTACGGTTTCTGATATATCCATGCATAGTCAAAACGATGGATCAAAACCAAAATAAATATGTTGGGAGAGTACTTTTACAGATTTCAAAATAAATATGTGATTGGAGTTTTATTTCGATTTATGTACAATATGGCTTGAACGTGCAAATTAAATAGGCACTATAATTTCTCAGACATTAATGCTTGTTTATGATTCCAACATGCGTGAGTTAATTGGGATAGTGAGTTATGATATTATTAACTATGATACATTTTGGACTAGAAATATATAGATGTGGCAATAAAGCAGATCATTAAAAAGGCAAGGGCGCACCAAATCTCAGGTATTCAATCAAAGATCACATAAAATTGAATTTACTAAAGCTCGGGGGTGTCACGTGGCGGAAAGTTCCCGGGCGTGTAATCTCTGGGCGAGGCACGTGCACGGCAAGAAAGTGTGCCACGTCGGAGGAAGTCATCCCACTAAGCAAACGGAGGAGCCAAACGCCGTCAAGATGCGGCGCGGTTTCTGAGCGGAGTTGACGCTTCGTTGGACACGTCATCTACACGTGGGACAAAAGGCACGTGGAGAGCTCGAAAAGAATTTAGAGGACCACGCATGGGGGGGGGGGATTTTGGAGATAAAAAGTGGGAGAAGTGTAAATCTAGGAATATTCTAGAAGAGTGATTGTGGTTTTAGCAACTCATTCTTCTTAATTCTATCCTTATCATGTATCTGTAAATATATATTATTATATTATTTTTGTAACGAATTAGGGTCTATGAAATAGGGCTAATTGCGTCCATTGTGGAAATATATAAGTATACCAATTTCAAACACAATGTCATAAATTAATTATGTCTCTTTACAATGGTCTTATCGATACTCAATCGATTGTCATCTTTTAAAATGTCATCTATTTATCATTAAATTGTCGATTGAGTTAGTAAGCAGTTTTATCCTATTAAAAGAAGAATGTAATTTCAAATCCGAAGAGCCATATTTGTTGGAAGAAATTAAAGCCCTCTATATTCAAAAAATACGAAGAGGTTAATTTCAAATACAAAGTGGTTAGATGAGAACCTTGTAAAATTCAAAAGAAAAATGCCATTTTTTTTGGTGAAGATTAATCACAACTCAACAAAATTAAGATATGTATTCTCCAACTTTTGTTTCCAAAAGAGTGAAGGGAATAATGTTTTATTTTTCCATTCTTAAGTACATATGGTACTTAGAAATGATGTTTTCCTTATCTTGCGAACATACTGTGTGTCTCCGAATGCATCCACATAAATTTGAATGAAAATGAACTTTTGATTGAAAAATTATTAAAAATTCCTCATTATCAAATTTATTATTTAAAATTTGTTTAAAGACGGGTGTGTAATTTATTTTTATTTTTGTTGGGATACTGTTTTATTTTTCTCTTTTTATTGGGATACTGTTTTATTTAAAAAATGAGGAAATTAAATGGAGATATCAATCACTAAATCCAGCTGAATAGTCAAATATGAAAAGCGACGGAGAAGTGAATGGAGACCGTCATATAGGGTCTAGTGGGGGGCCCACTCGCAAGAGTTGAAAGTCAACTAATATGGTGCATCATCACATAGCACTTGGTTACCCTACACGTGTTTGATGCTTTAATCTCTCTTATTTCTACCCTATGTCATCACCAATCCAACGGCTCACTTCTTCTGTCCCAAAAGGACACATTCCACAAGCAAAAGGACTACATTGCCCCTGATTAGCTGAAAGCCTTCAACTATGGGTGTGTTTGGCAACCATTATAGGAAGCCTAAACATTCGTTTAACGATATTTTTTTATAAAATTAGATAATTTTTTTCATATATTTATCTCAACTTATGTAATAGTACTTTTCTACCGCGTTCCTAGATAGACTAACTATTGACTTCATTTGGTAACACTTCTAAGGAGTTCAAAAACTCGTTTAATAGTATTTTTTCGCAAAACAAAATAATCCTTTCACATATTTACTCCGACTTAGGTAAAATCACTTCTTTACTGCTTTTCTAGATGAACCCACTAAATATCATCCAACTCCAACGTATATCCTTTGCTAGTGCAAAATATATTTAAGTGTTAACTAATTCACATCAATCAAATAATTTCAGTTAAGCTATTTAATATCCCGTTATTTAATACAATTTATCTATTTTATTATAGTTAGAAATGTAATACTTAAACATGTATTTAGTATCCGTTCACTCATGCGAAAGTTAAAAGCAGGTAGAAAATTATCGTTAGCCATCTTATCAACCTCGTATATTTTAAAGTAAACTCCACCATGTACTTATTATTTAAGACATTTTTAGGTATCTTATCAAAACTAATGAAATGTAGTTATACCATAAACCACTGGCCTGATTGTAAAATACGAACAAAGTTAAATTATCTAAATTTAATATCATAAATTATGTTTATTACGAAGTTATAGAAGTTGTGATTTATAACTTTTTAAATATTGTCAATCTTGTAAAAAATATGATTAATGCCTCTATTATTGGTAATAACTTATAATAGAGATCGTCTAAAGGTGGCTTATAATAAAAATAGGAAGAAATATTAAATTGCTCCCACCAGTATTAAAAATATGAGTTATTATTTTGGTTATGTAAGACTTTAACATATTTTTATAATTTTTTCTATAAATTATCTCCATTGAAAGTTATTATTAAGGAGTTTTTATAATGGTTGATTCTGATACAAATAACTAAAGTGAGAATATTTTAATGAAACTAACACATATGCATATTTATTAATAAATACCTTGATTGATTTTTAATTTTTAGTTAATAATTATTTTACTTTTATATATGAACCACGGCTAAAAATTTAAAAATTAAAAGGCGTAAGAGATGAGAGTGGCTCAAAGTAGATAAGCTTCAAGAGCAAACGTAAGTTATTGGGGTGTTTGGCAAAGTTTCTGAATATTCTAAAAGTACGTTTAACAGTGTTTTTCCGTAAAATGAGATAATCAATCTCATTCACACATTTACCTCGTAAATAGTAAAAGCACTTCTTCACCGCTTTTCCAAACGGATGTATTAATGATCATTGGAAAGTGAATCGCTAAATGCTGAAGTGAAAATAGATAAGTACTCATTTTCAGAGTTTTTACTTTAATTAATCACAAAAAATGTTTTTCCCTGATTAATCAATTTGACTATGATAAAGTGTGTTGGGAATCAGTTGAGAGAAATGAGTTTACGGATTTTGATATGATTTTATGGATTTCGAAATGATTTTATGCATATCAAAATTTTTTACGGATTTTAATATATTTTTTTATTTTGATTTACGTGCACCGTTGAGAAACAATTTTTTTCAAACATGCACATGATGGTTAGAGATTAGTGAACGTGGAACAAATAAAAGTTGCGAAGAAGAGTTAAGAGGCAAAGTTAGGAGTAAGATGTGTGGTTTCTATTTCTTTACTATTTGTGAGTAAGTACTTACAAAACAAGCATAAGAAAGAGACCAAGAGGTTGAAATACTTATACAGCATCTAAAATTAATGAGTAGCAAAAAAAATAACTATTATAATCGGTCAACCTAAATTGAATAAGAATCTATAATTAGTAGAAAAACACAAATTGTAATAAAAACTGCCTTTGGTTTGAGTAAATATGGGACGTGCACTCAACTAATTAATTTGATCCTATGTCATCCCATGAAGTGATGTTTTAGCAATTATTTTTAAGATGTAAAAATACGAATTATCTTTTATCAAATTAACAGTCAGCACCATGTACTTTTCCGTTAAATATACTTAACGTTTAAAATGGCAGCAAAATTATCACGATTAAATATAATCTAACATTATCAATTTTTGTGATAGAGTCCACACTACCTTTGCATATAGATATATAACTGTGTTATGTCATATTTAATGGTTATAACTTTTTTACCCTCATTTTAAATATTTAAAGGTATTTTTGCACACCTCAGAAAATATGTGGTGCTAGACTTTTTTGTTAAAAAAGATAATGATTATTTTTGCACCTTAACTCTATATTTTTTGGATGTGCAAAATACCTATACATATTCAAAATGAGAGTAAAATTGTCATATTGTTAAATGCAACATAACAATGTTATTATTACTTTTATGGTGAGACTCATTAAATTATATCATGCAACCGGGTGTGTTTGGGTTATCTCATTTTCCTTTTCCAGTCATTTTCATTTTCTTCTCTGAATAATATCTCCACCGTTATAAAAAATTTGATGGTTTGAGTTTATTTTTCTATAAAATTACTATAAATAAAAATAAATAAATTTAAATTGTTAAAATACAATCTCAATAATTCACAACAACATTACCTGCAAAATAACAAAATTTTATTCTATAAAATATTATAGTAAGAAATTTATAAAATATCAAATACTAAAGGTGGAGATGGAATTTTTAGAAAAAAAAGAAAAATGAGAGAATCCGCTCTCGTAATAGTTTTAGATTATATTTAACGGTGATAACATTTTTATTTCTATTTTTAATTTTGAGTATTTGTACATTTACACAAAACCTATGGTGCAGGACGTGATTTTAATAAAAATTCAGATGTTTTTGTACCTTAACTCTTTTTTTTTTTGGTAGCATTAGTTGAAATGTGAAAGCATCTTCACCTCGTTGCTGGAATATGAATCTTATTATGCAAATTCTTAATAAATCTGGAATCTTGTTCAAGAAAGAGAAAACTGATTCTTAGTCTGTGGTCTAATTAATCTCCAAACTACCAAGTTCTTTCTTTGTTCGCATGGGAAACGACATGCAGCCAATATGAATTTGGAATGCTGGAGCACTTGCCTTAGGTCATTGCACAAAATAATGCTTTAGTACATTAAAAAATGTATTTTGTACGCGTTAGACATATAATAATAATGCATTAAATATTATGTTGTCTGTCAAATGGTTCTAATTAATCATTCTAAAATATATCTCATAACGCAATCTAATTTTTGAAACGATTCATCCAATAATATATTCTTTTGGGATTAATAGACTACTGATACCTCGGGTTATATTGGGTATGTTTGTTGGGGCATTTGGAAAAGTCAAACTCATGTTTAACAGTGTTTTTCTGTAAAACAAGATAATAATCACATCACATGTTTACATCGATTTGGGTAAAAGTTGGATTTAATTATCAAGTGATTTGGAGAATATATGATCAAGTTGGATTTGAGTCATCTGTTGTTAGTAGTCTTGACGAATATATGATCTAAAAGCAAATCTAGGCGTGAGCATTAACTTACCATTAATGGTGACTCTGTGAGAACAACTTTTTATTACACTTTTTTATATTATCACTGTTGCTCAGTTCACTAGCTAGCTCAAAACAGGCTATAAATTCCAACACAGCTTGGTTGAATAATAAAGCACTCAACATATGTAAATAGATTTTTTATTTAAGGATGTGAAACAAAGTTTGAATCTTCTTCTATTTGTCAATGCTGATATGCATAAATTCCAACACAGCGTGGTTGTTGAATGAGAAAAGTTTGAAGCTTCTTATATTACAAATGCGTGTAGAATAAGATGATGTGAGCGATATGTGTGTTTATACTCTCTCTCTCTCTCTATATATATATATATATATATGAATCTCGTTTTAAAATACTTTATTGGGTCCAAATTGTAGGGGGCTTTTTTTTAAAAAAAATTGTTAATATATAATAGGAGAAAATTTATATTAAGTTCCTTATATATATATATGTCAATTTTTGTATTAACTAATTACCACTAGTCAAATATAGAAATTACTTGATAAGCATCGGATAACAATCTTTTAAATCAAGGACAAAGATTATTAAAGTTATTGTTTAACTTTTGTGTATCCAAACAAGCAACACACTATGTTGTTTTCATTGCTTAATTATTATTGCGCTATGTCATATAAATGATATTTTACCTACTAAAGGCTTGTTTGGCTCCTTTATCTGAAACCTAGATTTAGTTTCAAAACCTAGGTTTTACCCTAAAATATAGGTTTTGTCCAAAAATTTTTTGAAAAGTTATTTTGGTTATAAAACCTTAGTTTGAAACCTGGATTTTCTCTTTCATACTTTTTTTCTTATTCCTCTTATCTACTTTTTCATTCTTTCTCTTTAATCTTTCCTGCTTTTTCCTTCTTTCTTTTTCCTCTTTCTTACTTTTTCTTTCTTCTATTTCCTCTTTCCTACTTTTCATTCATTCTCTTCCCTCTTCCCTACATACTTTTTGCTTTGAAATCTGTAAAAGCTAATAACTTCCTAAACATAAATCACTTTTCAAAAGTTAGTTTTTACTTCAAAATCTGTAAAAACTATTTTCTAAGACCTAGATTTTGCCTCGAAATCTGTAAAAGCTATTCTGAAAATGAAATCCAAACAAGACCTAAGATTATCTTTATTTTATTTTTAATCACTTAAATTTAAAATTAGTTGTTTCTATCCGGTAAAATAATCTAAATTTTTATTAAATGATAGGGATGTTAAATAAAATGTAATTTGAGGATCAACTTTATTATTAATGAACCAAAATCAAAACAAAAAAAATTAATTGACCAAATTATCAAATTGTAATGTTGGGTTGTCTTCTAGATCTTGGAACCCTATTACAGTATTACCCCATATTTTCCTTATCAACAAGTGACTCTTTTTGTGGTTCCCAGACACCTAATAAATTATTCAGTATACTCATATTCAATAAATCATTCTATCCCTGATAAATTTATTTAGACGCAATTTAAAAAAATTATCTCAGATTAAATATAAAATCTCAATCTATTTTATTTTTTAATTTATAATTTTTATAAATCACTCCTATTGATTGTTTATGTGAAAAAGGATTTTCATATGGGAGGTAATTCTCATTGTAAATAAATACATATACTTCTTATAAATAACTAATTTAATTAATTTTCTTAATTTTTATAGCTTAGTTATCTTTAATTTTACGTTTAAAATTAGAGGAGTATAATTATTTATTAGAATGTGATTTACATGCAAAGGTATTGTAAAATTGAGGATAACATTCAGCGTAACTTTTGTGTGAGATGCTTAATCTCACACAAACACTCTTAAAAAAATAATTGCACATTTTAGTGATACCCACACAAAAAATTATGTTTCAGGTAAAAAAAATTATGTTTTCTTTTAATTCGATAGCTACACACTTAGAGGGTGTTTAGAAACGATTTTTTCACCTTTTTCCCACGTTGCACACAAGTCGAAATAAAACTCTTCTCACATGCTTACCTAAACTTGTGTAAAATCAATTTTTCAACGGTTTATCAAAAGGCACTTACTGAAGTTAAACAGATGACATTATAACATTCAACTCCAGGAAGAATTTTTATATTGCTAGACTACAAAGCTATTGTCAAAAATGAAACATTCTTCCCTGTAACACCTTCAAATATTTTGTGGAACATAAAATATTTTAAGGTGCTTTTGTGTGCATCTCCCATAGTATTTTTTGAGTACATATAGCAAACTGAAATATTTTTTTTAAATACTTTGAATGTTAAAATATTTTTTTTGTACATCTACCACTAAAAGTATAAAAAATGTTAACGCATCTGAAAAGATGCTTCTTCAGATTATTCATACTTTAGAAGGTGTCAAATACAGGGCGGCAAATATTTCTTAGCCCTGGGGAAAAAAAAAATCTTGGCACGAACGCAAGGGAAGCGCGCGTGACTCCAAAATTAATGTTGAATTTTGCACATACATTGACATGTCTATGCTTTAAGATGAAGCTTGTAACTGTTGTTCGGTGTCCATTTTCTATGAAGGTAGCGTGGGAAAACTTTTTTCAGCTGTGCAAGCAAGTAAAAACAAAAAGTATCTATATCAAAATCAGTAAAATCATTTTAGAATATGTATACTTTTTTCTCAAAACAGATTCTAAACACACACAGAATCTCTGGGAATCCGTTAGGAGAAATGACTTTACAGATTTCGAAAAGACTTTATGGAATCCAAAAAGAATTTACGGATTTCAAGATATTTTTATGGATTTTAAGAGTTTTTACGGATTTCAAAATGGTTTTGTCTTGACTTGCGTGTACGGTTGAGAATAAGGAATTCCCAAACAATCCCTGTAATCATATTTAGCATTTTGATTTTCTTTAATGATTAATTGACATGATATATTAACATATTTATAATGACCCATTGATGAACAATGTAATATTCTTAATTTGTGGTCCACACATTTAACGTACAGTTTAATAAAATTATGTGAGCATGGTAAACATCCCTATATATATTATTGCACATGCTTTAAAACAAAAAAAAAACCCTTCATAAGTTAAGAATCATGTTCAATCAATAATTTATAATCTTTAAAATACATCTATCAATTCAATTCGATAATTCTAAGATACATTGATCAAATGGTTTTGATTTCGTTAATGATGTTGAATTTGAACTCAAAGGACATTGTTCGAATAAAGACAAGGAGGAGGAATATCGGCTATTCATCTAGTGGAGAATTTTGGTCCAATCAAGAGAGATTTATAAAAACGACAAGCAAATATGATGAATTTTTATTTTTTAACGACTTTACATAATTTATATTTTGTGACAAATAATTTCACTCCATTCTATAAAAAAATTTGGTTTATACATTTATTTTAAAATAGATCGTGTTATAATTTTGCAGTAACATTGATGGTATTTTACTGTTTCACCCTTCATCAATACGAAGGAGAGTATCAAGTTAATGATAATTTATTTGGTAAAAAAGAAGAAGTAATAAATGACATTTTATTATAATATAATTAGGCTTTACTACCATCTAGATCATTGAATGATCTTTTTATCTATATTAAAAGTCCCAAAATTACTATATCAATCACTAGATGGAGTGTTTATTTTCATAGGCTTCATTATTGTGTGTGTTTAGAAATTCTCTGGGAGAAATAAGTTTACAGATTTCAAAATTTTTTATAGATTTTGAGATTTTTTACGGATTTGAGATGCGTTTTGTCTTGTCTTACGTGCCCTTTGGTAGAAAGTGATTCCCAAATAAGCACGTTGATGCATCTAACAAAAAGTAAATTTCTGTTATATATTGTACATTTTTTTGTCAATGTTTTATATTGTACCTATTAATTATACATATTGTACATATTAATTTTCATAGGCTTCATTTATATTGTTCTATATTGTACATATTATCATACATATAAATTACCTAATATGTAATACCACTATGATAGATTAGAGTATCGAGCTGAACTGTGGATAATTTCTTCATTATGATTTTTTTCCTAATTAACAAGTTTGGAATATCATCTCTTGATTGGCCAAAAATGCCCCCGCATGATGAATAATGATATGATTGAGTGGATGTGTGAATGGGATATCTATAATGTTTTTATGACGGCAATAGATTCTTGATTGGCCAAAAATATCCTTCATATACGAAATTATTTTTCTTTAATTTTAATTACTTTTCCATCTTATTCCATTTGGTGCATTTAATCTTAATTTTAGGGAAAAAAAGTGAAATAAAATCTAAAATGGAACACGAATGAAGTATAAGCATCCACACTTCACTTGAAAAGTGACAAAATTAACGTCCAAGTGTAATTATGAGTGTCTATCCTATCTGTATGTCCTTATTCATTCAGAGATATTTTCTTTCTCTCTTTCTCTTATTTTTTTTTCTTATAAACCAACACCTTCAATGGATGGAATTTCAAAGATTTCAAACGTAAAATGTAGTTCAGAAATTACACCTTTTGGACTGTGTGGTCCATACACACACAAAACCAAAACCCATGATTATGCTGTCCAACAATGGATTTTGGTATATTCCTCTAAGTTGCAGGCTTCAATGTATTGCAACTGCAATGGCCACTACCCATGGTGCTGCTGCTGCACTTTGTGTTCTGAAGCTTAGCATGCAAGATCTGAAATGGAACCAGATGACTCTGCGGGTCTGGAACTTCTACTCAACTTATTCTCAATTTAGTGTTTAGTTCAGGGAAAATCAATGTGAGTTCTCAAGAAATAAACGTAATTACAAAAGAGCTTCGATAATAAATGAGCAGCATGAACCTGTGTCATTTCTCACGCCAGAATTTATCATCACATACTGATAACTTGATGTGGAACTTTTCGGTAACTATATTCATTTATTTGAACCTTATAGTGAGTTTCCCTTTGATCGATTGCTTGCTTATAATTTGTTCATTTTGGAGCCTCAATTGTTTCCCTTTTATAGAGTTAGTATTGCTTCCAATTCTTAATGTAAGAGTTAAATAACTAATTCAGACAGATTAAAGAAACTAGTC
>JANTPZ010016382.1:0-11979 GCA_025593235.1 Vachellia pachyceras | reverse complement strand
CATCTAATGCGCTTCTTCACTATTCACTCTGCTAGTTCGGTATTTGCATTCTATGCACAACTAAACTTAACCTTGGACAATGGTCTATGTGATATCGCTAGGATTTGGAAACTTCCAATGTGATATTGAACCCGAAAAAAAATTTAAGGTATCCAACACTCATAAGTGAAAACTTCCTAAAAAATTTTATACCTTAATCCAAAAGAAATATGTGGACCTGCCATCTTGGCACATTTGGTTAACTGATGGTCAGAATTAACATGGATAACAACAGGAGAAATTTATATGGTTTTCAAACTTTTATGGCAATATTGAATCCATAAAACTTTCAGGGTGTCCAGAAGTTTTGAGTGAAAACTTTCGAGACAAATTTACACTTTAACCCAAATTCTAAGGCAAGGTGAATTGAAATTTTATATGTAGGACCAATAAACTCCTCACGTAACCCTTGCTTTTAATATAGAAGGATGTAACAATTTTTGAAGTGTATTTGAGCTTAATATTTGACAGCTTCTAATTTTAGGATCTGCATTTCTTGACCACATTTTCAAAATTTCATAGATTTAGCATCGAGAATGTTGAAAATGGAAGCTAGGCCAAGACTAGCATTTGCAACGGACGAAGATGGAATGACAGGTTTGCATATCATGGCACAGAAGGCAGAAGATTTCGGAAGTGATAGCCCACATCATCAAAACCAACTGACAAGTTCAGGTAATGAAATTAATTATCATCATAAATACTTACCTGGATACTAACATTTAATTCGGCAAATTCAATTAATCAATTTATGCATCCCAGGTACAGAGCATGGTGTTGTCCTTGAGCTTGTTCGTTTATTGTGGGTAAAAATTCTCAAGGGTGCAAACTTAAAGTCAGATATCAGAAAAATCATAAATGAGCCATCCAGACTACTATTTGATGCAACAAAAGCTGGGAATTTTGACTTCTTAGCTGTGCTTATGAAGTCTTATCCTGACTTAATTTGGGAGTTGGAGGACAAAGGCCAAAGCATAATTCATATTGCTGTTTTACATCGTCAACCTAAAATCTTCAATCTCATCCATGATATAAGTGGAAGCAATAAGGATATCATATTGTCATACAAACATGAAGATGACGACAACAATATATTACATTTAGCTGCAAAGTTAGCACCAGCTGGTCGACTTCATCAATTGGTCTCTGGAGCAGCTTTCCAAATGAAGCTCGAATTATTATGGTTTGAGGTACTTGTTCCGTACCATCTATGAAATGGTTAATAGGATCCCATGTCTAGAATACACTGACATAAATGAAACCAATTCATTAAAAACCCTTCAATAGGGTAGGAGGTGAAGACAAGATGGAACGACATAGGACAAGTTTGTTGACCTGTGTCCTTTTAAGAGATAAGATGTGGAACAAGCCTATCTCATTCTCATCTTGTCCCATGAACACCCCTATGTATATATAAAAATGAAACTAATTCATGAAAAGCCCTTTGATATTGCAGGAGGTAAAGAAGATTGTGCTACCATCGTATGTGAATATGAGAAACATAAATGATGAAACTCCTCGTGATTTATTCACAAAGGAGCATGCTGGATTACGAGAAGATGCTGAAAAATGGGTGAAAGGAACGGCTAAGTCATGTATGGTTCTTTCAACACTTATTACTACTGGAGTATTTACAGCTGCATTTAGCGTACCAGGTGGTATCAATGATAGTTCAGGGACTCCCAATTATTTAAGGAATCTAGCATTTATGATATTTGCAATATCAGATGCTGTTACATTGACCTCATCTTCAGCTTCCATACTAGTCTTCCTGTCTATCCTGGTCTCACGTTATGCAGAGTATGACTTTAATCATTCTCTTCCCTCAAAGCTAATATTTGGATTGGTAACACTCTTCGTCTCCATAACAAGCATGATGGTAGCATTTAGTTGTGCTTTCTTTGGTTTGAAGGAATGCCAACATTCGAACACATGACTGGTTGGTGAGATTAAAATCACTCACCATCAAGCCAAAATGCTCAGTGGCTTTAGTTGTGCTTTCTTCGTTACATACAACCATGGCTTAAAATTAAAGTGGGTTCCGAGCTTCATTTCTGTGCTTTCATTTTTACCAATAGTCATATTTTTATTTTCGCAATTTCAACTTTTTTATGACATCATTTACTCCACATGTTATTTGAGATCTTTGTTCAAGCCAAGCAAGCATATGCTTTACTAGGAAATCGAGGCTATTGTAATTTTGTTGGCCATACTTCAATTTGTAATATATAATGGCCTTACCTAGATTTGGCAATATGTATAATTGTTCTTGTAGAATTTCTAAACAGGTGATGTGATATTTTTATTGATAGTTAGATCCTTGGCACATCAGCAACATACCACGGAACAAGTACTAAGAAGCTACAATCCATTTTGCATCAAATACTCAATGGCATTAATCAAATGACTCTGTTCTAATAATTGGGTAGTGTATATCCATAAATATGAAGTATTTTTTTGTACATCCAGTGTCCTAAAATATGTTTTTTCAAGTGTGTCTACCATCCTAAATTAATTTTTTGATGCATGGAACATTTTCAATGGGCGAGTGCAAAATTAAATCAAAGAATACTTTTCAACGCTGGACATTGAGTGAATCGATTTAACCACAACTAAATTTTGTTGCTTTTGCTTTTCCTCTTTTCATGTCAGAGTGTGTTAAACATCATATGCACGTTGTCACAAACGTGGCGACAGTTTTTGAATGAAGGCTTGGAGGTTGAAGCATATATACAAAGGGATAAACTGTTGAGTGTATAATTCTGTAACTTTAATTTTGATAGTGGAAGACTAAAGACTTTTGAGGTTGATGAGCCATGAATGACTCTAGCCATATATAAGCCTTCCCTTTTCCAAGAGATCTCAATTTGGAGGCACTCATGGAATTACACCTTTGTAGCAATAATTTTCTAATTAACTAAGTGTGGGACACAGTGAATTCAACAAGATATATAATGATGGAATCCTCCACAAGAATTTTGATCTATTTTTTTCTCACGTATATTATTTCAACATTCACTCTCACTAACAGCTCAAACTTAGGAAGACCTACCTAGTTTCCTATCACAATACAGTTCATCTATTTATCTGTGAACCTTTTTGGATCCAATAACCACTGGTTATTTTTTGGTGGTCAAAGGGATTTATATACAAAAATTTTAATCAGTTTAAGTTAAGGTCTGTGTTGTTATTTCATTGACAAATCAATAATTGAAATTGTGATTAACTTTAATTAGTCACAATATTGTGACTAAATTTAATCAGTCACAACCTCAACTACTGTTTACTAGTAGGGTTGCACAAAAGGACACAATGGAGTAGACCAAAACGCAACGCCTCAACCTAAAGTCTGATCTGTTTTCATGGATGAAATGAGTTTGGCAGCATGTGTTGGTCCCGTCTGATCCAATAGAATCCCGAGATACTTCTGGCCTTGAGGCATTGATGGCTAAATTCATCAAGAAGTTCAGGAATTAGCTGAAGTCAAGATTGAAGTCCCCGCTAAAGCAATTGGTCTATATTCAAAATATCTGCGCATATTCGCAGGAGTAGTTCGCCTGACTCTACAACTGATGCACGCACGGGTCTCCGCCCGCTTCCTTCTCATAGTAATCATGAACGAGAGCATCTGATTCAAAACAAAGAGGATCAGACTGACCGGGCAGAGAAGAGGGAACCTCTTTTCTTTTTCGGGTACATAATTGCCTATAATTACTCACCCTGAGTGCCTGCGAATGGACCGTTAGGTCGTGTCAACAATTTAACCAAATTAATTAATGTAGTATAGCCGCTGGATTGTGGGGTTGAAAATGAAATTAAATCATAGTAAATAAATGCAAGCAATTTAAACTAAAAATTGTTTTAAGGAATTTTTAAGTGATTATTATGAATTAAACTAAAATTAAAATATTTTTTTGGGTATTGTTATATGAAAATGATTAAAATGAATTATGGTAAAATGAGGGAAAAAATAAAAATATAAAGGAAACACGCCAATAAATGATGATAATAACCAATCCTTTAACTCAACAACGCAGGTAATCCTCACTTCAATATTTATGAGAGTTAAAATAATGAATTAAGAATTATAATTAAGCTTTAATTTAATAACCGAGTCACCTCAGATTGTCACAAAATATTTTTCAAAAATTTCAAATTACTAACTGCAACCGGAATGACAAAATTGAATTAAGGATGATAAAAACCAATACTTACTTGTAACTCTTAAATTCAAAATAAAAGAATTAAAGCTAGCAAGAGATAATATAATCCAAAATTCTTAACTACCTTAAAAAAATCACAAAATATTAACTCTAAAATCAATACAAATGTCATACCACAATATTATAATTGAAATTAAAGTTTTAATTAGACTAATGTCAATTGCTAAACAATAATCCAGTTATAATAATCTCCAAAATATTATCAAATTAAACAATGAAAATTATTTCAATAATTAAAAAACTAACCTAAAACCTAAGAATTGTTAAATAATTATTGGATAAGAAATTAAAATGACTAAAATTTAACTTTAAAGACTCAAACTTATACCATTATTGTTGAATCCAAGAATTATAAAATTAGCTAAGATTTGCCTTCTAAAACTCCAGATCTCCACAGATTACAGCCATCATTATCTTGTAACGAAGCTGGAAAAATAGACCTCTGCACAGCGACGGAGGAATGGAAGCTATGTGAGGTGTGCCAAATGAATGTGGGATCTGGCTTGGTGTTACGGCAGAGCAGACGAACAGGGGCGTATCTGGAACAGCGACGGACGATGGCGAGGATGGGAGTGTGCTGCGCGAAGTCTGGACCAGCTGGGCAAGTAACGGATAGAACAGGGTCTTAGAAAGTAAAGTCGAGGATGGGAGTGTGCTCGTTGAAGCTCAGCGGCGTTGAACGAATGTTTCCAGGAGGCGTGTGTTATATGGATGGGAGTGTGCTCGTTGCAATGAATGGATGGATGGAAATCAGAGGTATTGGGTGGCGACTCCTGTGTGGTTTGGTGGTGTAACTGGTTGCCTCCCCCCTTCGCAAGACAAAAAAATCGATTCCTTCTGGAGGCGCTTGATGAATCATGAATGAGAGGCTGAAGACAAAATAAATGGCTTCCTTCACACCTCCAGGCGGCGGCTTGTGGTCTCCTCTGATGAATGTATGGAAGAATAATAAAATTCGAATGAATGGTGGCTGTGTGAAGGAAATGAATGGAGGAGGCGTGGCGGCTGCGTGTGTGTCTCTAGAGGCTTGCGTGAATGAAGCTACCTCTAAACTTGTAAACCTAAATGTAAAAAAAAAAATAAAATAAAATAGAATAAATTGATTTATAAGTTTGGTCCTTCTCAGCATTTTTCTTCTAAATTATCTTTTGATCTCATTTTCTTCCGAAGGTACCCTTAATTACCTTTAATTTGATATAATTATAATTAATTAGTGCAATTAAACTTATTATAAAGTTTAAGAATAATGTTAAAATCCCCTAAACTGCTATAAATTTACTTCATAGAATCCAATTAATTCACTCAGGCAACGAAAGACAGGTGCTTTCCACTGGAATCACCGCTATACATCATCTACTGTGAAGTGGAATACACTTCTTAATACATCATCTAGGGTTGCCCTAGGTGGCTTCATAGTGGCACTGAATTAATCATATTTTATCTATTAGATTTGTAGCATTTTAGAGGATTTTGATGATATTAGTGGGCTTTCATTGATATTAATTGCATTAATTGTTATTAATTGCAATTACATGAAATTAAATTAATTATGGATCAATGGTCATACTTTTCATCATTTTGTTAAATAATTGATCCTAGAATATTTGATGCTACTCGATGTTAATTTTCATTGTAGGTACTATTGGAAGAATTTCACGGGATCCATTTAGTAAAAGTTAAAGCTATTAATTGGACATATTTTGAATAAAACAAAGATGCATTTCCTTGGACAAGAAAAAAAAATTATCTGGATCTCATAAAATTCATGAAGGAGAGTTGGGCCTGAGGAAAAAAAAGAATTGATCCATCGTGCGCACTGTTCACGTTTGGGCTCTCTCATTCATTTTTCACACACAAAAATCCAACAAGCATGCAGCACCTCAGATCCCTCCTGAGTAACCTCCAGCAGGACTTATCGCCATTGAATATTCCATTCTAAGCCACCACCAACCATCATTCATTCCATTTTTATTTGGCGCATACAACCATCGACAATCCACCTCCATTCCAAGCAGCAGGGACGAAGCTTCACCTCCAGCCGCTTCGTTCATTCCTTCCTCCATTCCTAGCGCACACACAGGAGGGACCACGAAATAGCCGCCTAATCCTTCAATTATCCAATCCTTCACACATACATCCATCATTAAACGCAAGCTGCAGATTCATCCACACCTCATTCATTTATTCATCCAACACACCTTTAAACACACCACGCAGTTGGTCCAAGCTTACTGCTGTTTCGTCATCACTCATCAGCTTCATCCCCGCCGTCGTTGCTGTTGCTCCAGCTTTGTTCCAAGATGAAGATGACAGCAGCAACATTTGGAATCTGGAATTTTTAATGGCAATTCGTGGCTAGTTATTTAATTCTCTAATTTAACAACAATGGCATGAGCTTGAGTCTTCAAAGGGGAGTTTTTAGTTGCTTTAATTTCCTGTCCAATAATTGTTTATCAATTCCTAGGTCTTAGGATAGTTATTCCAATTATTGGAACAATTTTAATTGTTTAAGTTGAATTATATTGTAGAGATTATTGTGACTAGAATTATTGCCTGGCAATTTGATATTGGACTGATTATAGCTTTAATTTCAATTATAATATTGTGGTATCACATTGTATTGAATTTAGAGTCAATATCTTGTGATTTTCTAAGGTGACTTAGAATCTTGGATCAAATAATCTTTTGCTAGCTTTAATTCTATTTGAATTTCAGAGTTACAATTAAGTAGTGGTTTTATTATCCTTAATTCTCTTTACTAGTCTGGTGGCAGTTAGTAAATTGGAAGTTTGGAAAATATTTTGTGGCAATTCAAGGTGGCTCGGTTGTTGGATTAAAGCTTAATTATAATTCTTTAATTCATTATTTTAACTCCCATATCCATTGAAGTGATGATTGCCGGCGTTGTTGAGTTGGAGAATTGATTTCCATCATCGTTTATTTCTATTTCATTTTCTCCATTTGTTTCACTTGTTTTCATAAAAATAAATATAAAAAAAGAGTATTTTAATTTTAGTTAATTCATAGGATTCACATTCCCCACTTTAACTTTTGGTCTAGGTTATTTGCATTTAATTAATAAGATTTCATTTTGTTTATTGGCTCCTCAAAGTGAACACTATCCGGATTGGTGCTATATTACATTAATTCGATTAAAATCTTTGACGCGGACTTAGACGACTAAAAGTTCGCTCGTAATAAACTCTCCCAATACAGATTCAGAATCAAATATATCACTGTTATGACAAGAATTAGATGCAGATGCCCTAATTGAAGTGTGTGATGATTGAGCAAAGGGAACTTGCAGCAATGGAATCGAAGTATTTGTGTCTTCGCTCCTTTTTCCTTTTCTTAAAGTTCTAAGAGTTCTAATTATTTCTTGATCCAATGAAACAATTGCTTGTTCTTTAGATCTGGTCATGCATACTTCGAACACTTAAAGCAGTGATTAACTCTTAGTTCCAGCAACAGAGAAGTGTTTACAAAATTCAGAATCAGTTTGCAATTCCCCAAAGCCACAAAACTGCTTGCTGTTTTTAAGAAGTGAAACAAGCAAAGCAAGTTCAGTTTAAAAGATTGGCTCCCTTTTTTTCAATAGCAGTTTAAGGGTAGAGCTATTATTACACTTTCAAATGGAGTTCAGCTGTAAAGGCAATAGAAGTGCACAGATGCGACAGCATTATAAAAAAATTCTAATCACCAACAATAGGAAAAATGCTGCAAGCAATTACTTCCACAAAGAACAGGATGACATGCAAAGGTTTCACCGAAAGTGCCAAGAATTACCATAGGGCTAGATAACCAATCAGATTAATTAAGTTAAATGACTCTGACGATTTTTTTTTTTCAAAAATTGTAACACTAGCAATTTTCCATTATCAAGCTTGTTTTCACAGGTTTAATGCTCTATACACAATCTAAATCAGTTACAGGAGTGTAGCAATTCAGATTCTATTATTCAGAACATCAATTTATCACTCAAGTTCCAAAAGTGAAACCACACCAAGATGTCAACCGCAAATCTTCACACACTCCAAAAGATAAGACAGAACAAAGGGAAGAATCCTGATCAGAGATGCTCAAATTGCAGCTTCTATTAGCAGTTTAATTCTTTTTGCAACTTCAAACTACTGATTAAAGGAAAAGTTCCAGGACAACAGTTAATTTGAATTACAAAAAAATCATTCATCATTCAGGATTTCCTTGTTCATTGCAGCACACATATAAAGTTAGATTTAAAGCTCACTACAGCCACTTTTCACAATTAGTCTTTACAGCAAAAATTCTTCTCACACCAAATTGCAATCAAAGTTGTTCAATTAAGGTTTTGGAGGAATTCACACAACTAATACAATGAAGCACAGATTAGAAAATACCAGAAAATCACAGGGCAACAAGAATAAGAGCCAAACAACATGCAGTGACAAAGCCAAGAACAATTGGTAAATGTAATTGCAAGAAAAAGAAAACAAAATAGCAACAAGTTCAATGATTATTTTTTTTAGAAAAAGAACAGCTAACTAAGAAAAACTAAAGAGACAAAGCTCCCCGGCAACGGCGTCAAAAATTTGATCTCTAGTCGCTTAGAGGTCAAATTTAATACTCAAGCTTACCTAGCTAGTGACACAACCCTAAGGTTGATATCTAAAGAGCTTGGATGTCTCTAAGTACTAATTAGCAAGTTATTTCAACAAGATTAAGGAAAAACGGTTCTGTCATGCTAATCTGTATCAAAAACACTATCTAGACTATTTCTTCTTTTGCTTTTCTTGTCTCAACCTATAATTCAATAAACTGAAAAATGCAAGTGAATTAGTGTCTCATTAATTTGCTTCCCAAAAGTTATGAATTTATCCTTCATTGCCTTACACTGTTATGCATTCATTCTCAACATCTCCTGTTATCACAATCAATACACGTGCAAATGGATTCATAGAAATGAGGTTCAGCCACTTCCAAAAGCAATATTGATCAATAGTACTCAGATATCATTCACAACAATCAGGTATTCCAGTGAATCAACTACAAGGCTGACTGATGCTAATCTCAATCAAGAAGTAAATCTCTGAACCAATACTGATAAATCCATCTACATGGTCCTAGCTAGTACTAAGGTAACATAAAATCTGATCTGCGATCGCAAACATATTTATGTTCCATTATAAACCAACTAAGATTTGACTGAGAGAATGGCATAAACTTCCCCGCTAGGTGAGGCTCAGACTGAGCCATAACTCTTGGGAAGGTGGAGATTTAGCCAGACATCGTGAGATCACCAACAGCAGCAGCAGAGGTATTATTGTTCTTAGCCATCACGTGATCTAGATGAAGAGAGGGAGGTGAGAGCTGACGATGGACTTGCACGAGATCATGTGATCGAAGAGGCTGAGGTGAGATGCTGTAACGGTGAGATGAACAGGAACAGTACGAACACCCAGCTCCTCCCTGTATCGATGTCTTGCTGGACGGAAGGGTTGGATTGAGGTGAGTATAGGTTCTTCCCTCTGGGTGCAGAGGTCAAGCGAAGTCCACTGATCAGTGGTTGTCCTCCTTGCCGAAATCGTGTTATTCAGAATGGTAATATGATAATCAGCAAAAGGTGAATAGTAACGAAGAGACTGAGGAGCATAAGGTAGAGAGAAGGAGTAGAAGCTAGTGACGGCAGGGCGAAGCTCAGGTAACCTCTAAACTACAGGTGCTCTCCTCCTGCTTTGAGATGTAAGCTGTGTGGATCTGTGAGATGCTAATGTGCTGGAACAAGTAGAAATCAGCGACGGTGAGGAGGAGCTGATGGGAAGAGACGATCGCCTCTCACAGCAGTAGATCTCGGATACCCTAAATACTAACTGCTCCCTCAATAATGTTCTGGAAAGGTCGACGGATGAAGTGATAGATTTGTCAAAAAATCTCTGCAGCAAGGTGATGTGTCAGGAGAGTAAGTGTCTGATAGAATGGTCTCTCTACTGGACCCCGTTGGTTTTTAACTAATCTTTCCTTTTTAGTTGTGTACTGTTGGTTTCTGTTGGAAGGAGAGTGACGGCTGGACTTTCTGTTACAATTCAGCCAAATCAGCTTCCGTTTCTTCCTTCTTAGCGCCACTGTTTTTGTTGGTCTTTCTCTGCCTGCAGCCTTGAGATCCCAGAACGCAGCGTTTGCCAAACATCCTACATATCCAGCAAAGATTCAATGAAATCTTATGCGTTCAAAATACTACGCAGATTTTTTTGTTGAGGATTCCATAAAATATATCAAAATTAGCAACTAATCTTTTTAATGCTTCACCAACACACACCAACACAATTGACCCCTAATTGGTACATTTATACTCAAAGAAGGTCTTTAGAGGTTTATATTGAGTACAATTAATCCTTATAAAATAATGGTTCATCAAGATTCTTGAGAAGAAAAAACATGGCCAAGATTTTCAATTGCAGGTCACTGCAGAAGAGACAGGGAGGACTCCGGAGGCAGCGCAAGGAATTTTATTTATTGGATTCGAATATTGGGCCTTCAAATGCTGGACTTTTGAAGAGAAGCCTAATTGTTAGTCCATGTACAGTATCATCTAATTAACTGGATTTTAGAGAGATTAAACTTCAATGATTAACATTAAAAATTTAACAAGGTTACCTCAATTTAATTAATCAAACAAATCACGGTCAACTGTCCAACACAGCATATTTGACAAGGATGGAATGCATTTTAGGGATAGGCATTTTGTAATCATCGCAGCAGATCTGACTATTGAAATGAGTAATTAAATTAAAGTAAAATATTGAATTTCCAAAAGAGAGGAGAGAAGATAAGATTACTTGCTGGAGCAGTGACTGGATTTTAACTTATGGACCGCTGAGCACTATGCCATTATCAGTGAGACTATAGTAAAATATAATTATACAAGTCATCGGGTGGGAACAAAGTGTGTGTTGTAACAAACATTTGTTCACCTCTGATGTTGATGTCAGATCTGGTTGCTAATGAAGGGTAAACAAACGCAACATTATAGCAAGGAAGATGGTAAACAAACAAAGGGCTTGAGTTTTCTAAAGTAAACATGTTTAAAAATGGAGGCGTTTCTGTTTTGGGTGGAAGACAAAGTTCTAGTCCAAATGGAAACGGTGTCAGTTGGGCTACTTTGAGATCTATGGGATTGGTGAGGTAAAAAAGAAGAGATCTAAGGGATGCCCTCATCTTGGTTAAAAAAACAAAAGAATCACCTCAATGACATAGAAATAACAAAATGAGCGGAGGTATTGCTCTATATTAAAATGGAACCTAACATTTTTTTTGGGTTATGATTTCTCCTAACATTTCATTTTCTGGTCTCTCTTCTTAAAACAAAGAAATAAAACAGCCTACTTATCTCTATTCATAACCTTAATGACATCGCTAGGCTCTAGGAACTGAATATACCAACCAACACATATTCCAAATCACCCATTAGACAAATTCCTTTAAAAAATGCATAATACTTGTGCCATTTAATCATAAGGCTTTGCCAAACTCAAAGTGGCTGGTCAAATCATTGGACAAAGGCAATTCATCGTATCCAAGGACATATGATCGTCACAAGCTTTTTTTTGCCCAAAAATGTAAAATAAATCACCCTTCTTAGTAAATGACTATGTTTTAATGACTGAGAAAGAATAAAGGTTTGATTATAGTGGAAGACTAAGACTTTTGAGGTTGATGAACAATAGTGGATGACTAAGATTTT
>JANTPZ010016378.1:0-12108 GCA_025593235.1 Vachellia pachyceras | reverse complement strand
TGGAATTTGTGGTTGAGACAGAGTGAACATCAGCTTTCATAGGTAAGTGACTATGCACTTTGAATAATCCTTGCAAAATTTCAGCTGTACCAATCGTTTGCCATGTCTTTATGTCCTGCACAAGGCAATGTGAGGAAGAAAAGATAACATAACATGGGATTTCTTTGGTCAGTTGTGTTACAGAAATAATATTGAATTGAAAGGCTGGTATATAAAGGACTTTGGAGATGCTGAAATGTTCATTGAGTTTAACATTGCTAGAAATGGTAGTGACAACAGAAGTATTATTTGGTAGAATAACTCTAATAGGAGAAATTTGTGCATTTGATGTGAAAATATGCAAAGAATGACAAACATGAATGGTGGTACCACTGTCAATGATCCAGGAGTTAGAGGAATCAGATGCTAATGTGGCGCACAAACCTGGTGACTTAGGATTAGGAAACAAGGTAAGTGCAAAGAGTTGATTAATACAAGGGTGATCATCAGCTTTTGGGACAGGATTGTGGAATTTTGGCCCATGATTGGCAGCAGTTTGAGATTGTAATAGAGCAATTAGTTGTTCATATTGACCTTGACTGATAGATTGGTTGGCAGTAGGGGGTGTTGAGGACAAAACATCAGCTGAGGCACAAGGAGAAGAGGCAACCACATTGTTCACTGAGGCTTTGTTACGATTTCTATATCCAGGAGGAAACCTATGCTTCTTGTAGCAGGTTTCAACTGTGTATCTTGGCTTCCCACAGAAGTACACATCTTGTTGTTGGTGTTGCCATTAATTTTAGACGGATGTGCCAGTATTGGGGTTGAGTCCATGCGAGTTAGGTACACCTTTGCGTCTGTGGTTCCTGTAAGATCACATTCCTGTTGGAGGACGAGCGAAAACGCCTTATTTATGGAAGGAAGAGGCTCTATTAATAGGATCGGAGAACGAACGTTGGCAAATCTGTCGTTGAGCCCCTCCAAAAAACGTATAACATAGTCTTGACGAAAATATTCTCTAGATGAGCATGAGCAGTCAGTGATTGGACAGAAATTTAGCAGTTCATCCCACAATATTTTGATTTTAGTGAAATATTCTGATACAGAGAGGTCACCTTGCTGTATTTGGAACAACTCGTCTTGTAACTCTGCAACACGAAGCGTGTCACCTTGACTAAATCGCTCTTTCAAATCATTCCAAATATCTACCGCTCGATTCAGCCAGATAACACTTTGACCAATAGAGGGAGAAATCGATCAGAAGATCCAAGTGAGGACCATAGTGTTGCACCTTTGCCATGCTGGAAACAAAGGATCGGAAGTGGCAGGGATCTTCAAAGAACCATCAACGAACTGATGCTTGTTTTTGCTCATCAAGGCTATCATCATCGCTCGTGCCCAATGGTGATAGTTCCATCCAGTCAATGGAGGTGTCACAAGCACCAGTGAGGGATTCTCGCTAGGATGCATGAAGTATGGGCTGACCGGATCTTGGCAAGGATCTGTTGCTGTGGTGGAGGAGGAGTTCGTCGAACCTTCGGTGGCCATAGAGAACAGAAGCAAGTAATGTGTGAAGTTGTGAAGAAGCTGAAATTTGCAGCGAAATCATACCGATATCCAACGGTTAAAGAGGATAAAAGGGGAAAGTTGGGTAATAGAGTGAAAGGGAGAGATAGGAGAAAGTGCACAGCGGACAATAGAACGTAAAGGCAAAGGAGAGAGAGAATGCAACACATGTTGCTATGATACCATAACAAATTTCAAACAATGTAGAGAGGCAGAGATGAAAAAGGTAATTCTCATTCAATAAATATCTGACCATGTACAGCGTGATATTTATATATACACACAAGTGGAAAGCTAATGGTAGGAAGCAAACAACTTAGATAACTAACTGATATTGTTACATTCCAACGAGATGTTTACAGCTGTATAACTAAACTAACTAATATTGTTACAATAAAAAATTGACAGCTGGACAAGTGGTTTCAAGTGATCCCATTATCTGACTCTGTTAATGCTGAGAACAATGACGTAATCTTGTTGAATCAACGAAGTATAAAATACTTATGAAGTTGCTTTATCTATATTAAATTTTGGCACAATTTATCCGTTCTCTTATACATCATTTGGAAAACATTCTACACAATTTATATTTAGGGATGTCAACTAGCTGATTGCACATGTCAGATACAGAGGATAAATCAGACTTTGTTTGAAATTTAACTTTCATATTCATGATATCATATCAATTAATATAATATATGAAAAGAATATAAAGATTTTTATTATGTACAAATTACTTATTTTTTTGCTATTTGCAATTCTGTTTCTCGTAAGCAAAAAAGGAGGGGGAAGAGAAGGAATTGAGTATGATAGTTAATACTTTAAGTAAAGTGACAATTAATTTTCATTCGTATTTCCTTTCCGATCGGGGGTTTTATACTATACATTCTTTGCAATCATAAATATTGGAACTAAATAAGAGATTTATTTTGGTTCTAAATGTCACACTTTAATTCACTCTATTTATGAAATTTATAATGTTTTTCCATACATGTTGAGGGTATGTTCAATATGAGGCAGTAGTTTCAATACAAATGATTAAAGATGGTACTCTAGATAAATCAATATACACTTAATGTTCAATAGTATCTCGAATAAAATTGTTTCAAATAAAAGGCTACTTGTTGTTTAAAAAAAAAGTATATGTAGGCATCTTAAAAAGGTGTGTTGTAGATGAGGATATGTCTTATGTTCATGGAAGAGATCAACAAACCTCCAAACACTTGGTTCAATTAGGGTTGTATCAATTTAATTAGAGATATTGAGTTTGAGTTTTGGGAATGTAATCATTTTAAATACTTGGTGATAGAGTTTTCCTGCCCTTCTAATCTTGCTTGGCTCGATCCAAATTACTCTGGAGTCCAAATAAATCCTGGTTCTACTACATTTCAAGTCCGAATTAGGAAGTGGGTATTAGAAGTCATAGTCCTCAAATGAGTTTGAGGGTGACAGTGAGATCAAATAAAAGACTGAAATGATGAAACATAATTGAAAATCTCAGCAAAAATTGTTTGAGGCTGATTATATTGCTCGGTTTGCTTCTCAGGAACTATTGCTTGAGGCTGATTATAATGCTGGGACTGTTTTTAGCTACTTGCTACTTCATAGTAATGATGATGCTAAGAATCTCTTTCAGTGCTTCTCCATTGAAGTATTTAATTTTAATAATGACTTTTTTATTTTACTTTCTTTAACGGGAAAATCGTAGAGAAATTCTAGATAAAGAATTTAATTATTAATAGGCCCCCTACATGCCAACATGTAGTATTTATATGTTATCTTGTAATATTCTGCTATAGATAGGAGCTTAGTAATTAAATTTCGTACTCGAAACTTCTCTTCAATTTTCCCTTCTTTCATCCTTTAATTATCATAAGATGTTATAAATTGTTTAACTTGTATATTTAGTAGGAATAATGTTATGTCATTGGTTTTGGCATCTATGTATAACGGTTCATGTTCTTAGTTGTTTTTATTTGTTGTGACAAATCTATTTTTGCTCCTATAGTTCACCTCGCTTTGGATTTTGGTCCATAAAATTTAAAAATGGTGATTTTGATCTATTAAGTTTACTCTGTTTAAAATTGCTCATGTAATTTTAAAAGGACCTAAACTTGATATTAACACCGGTAATTTTGCTTATGTGACCGACTCCATTAATTACGGTGGAATGACTTAATAAATAGACAAGATAATATAGAAACAATTATTACATAATTTGTCCATGTAATATCAAGTTTCTTTCTTGATTTTTATGTTTTACTTTTGTACTTTTTAAACACATGATTTTGGTATTTATAGTTTCATATGAACTTCGATGTTTAATAGCATTAATTAACACTATTAAGTTTAAGGATAAAAGCAAAAATTAATTCAAAATATAGGAGCTAAAATAAAAATTCGTTTATAATATAGAAACTAAAACCAAAATTAGTCAAAAGTATAGAGATATTTTAAAACCACATGAACTAACAGTTTTAGATAGAGTGAATTTGAGAGATTAAAACCACAACTTTTAAACTTTAGGAATAAAAATCCAAATCAGAATAAACTATTCAAATCAAAAATAGTTTTAACCCTTAATTTTTTTAAGTCTAATATCACTACAGTATTCTTCCTCTAAAAGCTTTCTCACCGAGCTATACCCAACAAAAACCTTTTCATTTTCATTAGACTTTATTATATGTGTAAATGACATTTCTTTCTTTACATCTAACATTCAAATTAAATGACCTTTTATCTGTCAAATTATACTAATTATAACGGCACACGAGGAATTCTGGTTTATTACAATCCTTACAATTATGTCCCTCATCAAGCAAGATTTCATTTATTACAAAGCATATGAAGGTAATGTTTGGAAACATGTTTGCCAAAGCTAAAATCAACGTTTGGCAGAAGCTTTTTTTTTTTTTATAACTTCTGCTAAAACCATAGGCGAGACACACATACAAAGTCTAACATAATAAACATGATTATGATTGTCAATATGTGTAAGAGATATCATAATTAAAAGTTGAGAAACTTTTTCTCTTTCAAGCTTTCCACGATCTCCTTAAGGGACAGCTCTAATGGAATAAACTCAATTCCTAAAGTCCTTGCCTTTTCTTTGGAAACTTGATACTTTGGCGTCAAGGGCTCATCCATTACAAACCTGACAAGTTCATTGAACAAGCATGAAAATTGATTAGCAAACATCAAAACTTGAACCAAAATAAATAACCTATTTATAGAGTGAATGCACAGGCCATTAGGTTCATGAAAAATGACTGAAGGACTAAAATCAGAAGCCATAATCATTAAGACTGAGGAACAGATTATCATTATCAGCAAATTTAAATAAATCACTCATTCTTCATCTAAGAAAAATAAATACTAAAACTAATAAAATCCCTCTATCATCTACCAATCACAAATGTTATATAGAGTGAATCAAACTATGAAAGTACTAGATTCTGTTATTAGTCTAAATAGAAGGGTGTGTTCAGCATAAATGATGCAGAAAATGCTTGGGAAATGAAAACTTGATTTTACAGTCTCAAGTTTTTCAGGTCCAAGTTCATCAAGGGGAGATGAAAATAATGGAAACTGACACAATCCCTTTTTTGAAGGCTAGAGGGAAGGAATCAACAAGGTACTACTAAACGAAGGTTTAAAGTACAGTTATTAACACCAGCGTTGTGACTTGGCGGATATTCCATTTCATGCTAAACGCATAATTAATATATGCAAGCTTGAACAAAGAAACAGCATGGTCATAGGCGTATGACCATCCATCTTAAATTGCGAATGGAAGGAAATTTGAGGTTGTTAGTGGATAAATTTAGAAATTTATGCTCTGATTCTCTTTACTATCGGTTCAAGACTTCATTTTAGTTATTCACTTTCCATCTTTACTCTAGGGTGTGAAATTACCCCCCCCCGGGGGGGGGGTTTCCTCATATAGTATATTTTACTTATATTTCATGCTTGAATGACAAGAAAATATTGGCATTAATCTTTAGATTCTTTCAGTATAGTTTAATCATTATGAATTTCAGAACTGACTTAGCACCAAGCTGGCAAGACATGTTCTTGTTCATCTCTTAAGATCAGTTGCTTAAAGCAATGGGCATTATCTGTTCAAGCAGAAGAAACAAAAACATTTTATGCATGTTGCTATAGCAGGTAGCAATTCATAGATAGTCTCATATAATCATAGCATGTGGAAACAGTTAACTTACTTTTCTGGAAGTGGTAATGTCGGATACAATTCATGTGAAATCTTGACAATGTCTGAGAAGTTTGCCACAGACTCAACCAAACAATACCTTCCACTAGCTGAAGGAATCTCAAATGCTTGAATATGAGCATTTGCAACATCTCTCACGTTGATCCATCCTGCAGCTAAATTCGGAGATGTTTGTGCGCCTGCACCAAAAAAAAAACATGGCTAGTCTTTGTAAAAAGCAAAACAGTAACATTTGTGCAGGAGCCAAACCAAGGGGATGTTCAACAGGTTTATTAATGAAGAAATTTATTGACATATGGCATTATAGATTGAAGTAAGAGATAATCCTTAGGTTATCATTGTTTTGAACGAGCATCTCACGTCTTCCATGTGCGAAGCAGAAAATGAAAATTCAAGTCGTAGTCTCCTTTACATATATTTTTTTTCCAGAATGAAATTGTTTGAATAGTATTAGCTTATATTTCTTGTTTATTTTGTTGGGCCAGCGGATTGGTTGATCCCAAACCACATAACCTTCATGCAGCTAGTAGCACATTTAACACAAGCCAACCTTTATTAAAACCTTGCAAAGCACCAAAATATGAAAAATTGAGAGAATTAGACCCCAAAAGCTACCTAATTAGATTTGAGATCTGTAAATTCCTATAAATAGCTCAACAGAATAGCATACTTATCAAGGTTGCCTTTACTAACTACACAACTAACTTCCTCTTGCTATATTTCATCATGTGTGAAGAAGCAATGTCTAGCCCTAATACAATTGATAGGTACAGCACATTATAACACATTTGACGACCCAACCAATGTAAATACCATACAAGGTAAGCCCTTTTTACACTAAAATGATCCTGATCCTCAGTTTTTCTTTCTGGTAATATTATAATCCTCCGTTTTTATCCCAAAGTACAGTTATTGTAAGTCAGCATAACATTTTGACCAAAACTTCCCTCTCAATTATCAAAAGCCAGACAAAGTATTTCCTTTGAAGAAGATAAAGTAATCACGATGCTGACAAATTACATACCACGAGTTCCATACAGCATGAACCTTTGTGCACATGGAAAAAGAAGTTACCAGTCAATAGCTTTAAAACTGTGGCAGAAGAGTCATTAAGTGATGGTTGCAAGAGTGGTCCAAGTACAACTCCTGGGTGGATAACAACCATGTCAATGCTGTTTTCTTTTACAAATTTCCAGGCAGCATCTTCAGCCAAAGTCTTGGAAAGTGCATACCAGAGCTGGGATCACAAGATTTTTTTGGCGGCCAAAAGATCACAAGAAATTAAAACAACAATAAATTTAAGAGGATTGTGAAATAATAAGAATAGAGAAAGTCATATTTTCATACGTTGGAGGTTGGAACAAATGAATCAGTGCAATTGGCAGCAATTGTATTTAGCATGCAAGGTTAAAATTAAAGAGCTTATGATACTGCCTCTGGTCCTAAATATAAGAATTAGATAATGAGTCCTCAAATTTATAGTTTCCCCCCAAAAGTATCGTATTGTTGGGGGCTTTTATCAAGGGGCAGTCACACGTGCAATTCACATGATTACAAAAAGTACTTTAGGGAAACTAATACACATTCGTTATAAAAAGTATTTAATTAATTTTCTCAATATCCGCAAATTAGTCATTAGCTCTATATTAAGGACATGAAGGAACATAAAATTATCAAGGCTAATTGATGAAGCAGTTTTGACAAGTTTAAGGCGTAATCGCTCAATCAAAGTAAGAACAGTCATCTGACTTCCATCATAAATGCCACAACACAGATTCTTTATGCAGAATGAAGTCAACAGGAAAATTGGAAACCCGAAATCCCAACTCGGCATCATTCTCTACAATCACAGAGGCATCTGTATCAATGAAAACTTCATTCAGTAGTAGACTAAGAAACATGGCACATACCTTAGTCTCCCTGCAAAAATCTGCCTTTGAAAACCATGTCTCATCAACTACAACTTCAGGAGTTCTGGGTTGTCCGCTATATAAGATTGAAGCCATGGAAGACGTTAAAACAACTCGTTTCAGAGATGGCGATTTTGCACATGATTTAAGAACATTCAGAGTTCCCTTGACAGCTGGTTCAATAAGTTCTGTCTGCAATAAGGAGATCAACGGTTAGAGACTAGGAAATAAAACAGCTGTTTCTCATGACAACAAACGATAACTTAATGGTTGACAGACTTGTGATTTATTTAAACTCATGAAAAGCATCCATATTCAAATCAAACTTTGTCATGGTCCTCTATTTACATTGTAATTTGCTAAATCTCCCAAATTTGCCTGGTTGTAAATTGGAAACTAAGAAATTGCAAGATTTTAGTCTGACTTTATAAGAGTGTGATAGGTCCCTCAACAAATACTTCTAGATCAGACCACCTTCGGCTATATAAAGAACAGATTTACACACAGATGAAAATTTAAGCTAACTTACATCACGTTATATGCAATATACTACAACGATACAAAAAACATTAAACTAAACCCACTTTACTACAATTACAAATGGCACAAAGGATAACAAAGAGCAAAGATACAAAGCACACACAATGGCACTACAATCTCAACAGAATAGAAACTCTAGAACACAGGGCATAACTGGTTTGCCAATCATTCGAGAGGATTGGCTCTCTCCATTCTGTTGGCTAAGCCTGACCTAAAGTTCTTTCCCCCCATCGTCCTTCCAAATTTCTCTATTTATACACCCACTCCGAACTTTCTGACTCCCCCCCCCCCACAACTCCTTCACATGACTACGTATCTTTACTACTCTACTTTTCTGTCTGATCTAGTCCTTACCCCTTTCTTTTTCTTCTAGATAAGTAGTTCCACCTTTTCTGTCTTGTTTTGCCACTCTGTTGTGTCTCCTTCTGTGAGTTTTAGCAGCAATAGTTGATGGGGTCTTATCAGAGAACCAAGCGAACGGATATGATACCATCAACCAGGTAATGCTATATGCTCATGGACAGGACAAACATAGGACCAACACAAGGCGCCTCTCATCATACTCTTTGACCCTCTCAGCCACACAAAGATGACAACATTGTTAAACACATTGCTCAAACAGATTACAACGTTCAAAAAGAGTGATTTTCTCCAACTATCTATCAACTTTAGAATGATATAAACCTGTGGATCTTCGACATCAAGTTGGCAAGGAGAGGCAGCGTGAAAAACGCCCTCACATCCCTCAACCGCAAGGTCAAAGCAATCTTCTTCCAAAAGATCTGCCTTGAACAGCTTCAGTCTCTCCTTTGCTCCATCAAGCGTAAGCAGATGATCTACCTTCTTGGGATCATCTGCAGGGAGTTGCAAAAACATCACAAACAGATTACTAACCAAACTGAACCACAGTCTGATCAAAGCAAGGAGATAAATGGAAGCATATGAAGGAACAGTAACTGGTATCGCGAACAGTTGCCTTGACAGTGTAACCTCGAAGAAGAAGAAGCTTGACAAGCCACGAAGCAACGTAACCAGAAGCACCAGTGACGCATACCACCTTTCCGTTTCCGGCGTCGCCGTTCATTCTCGTTTTCTTTCTTTCTTTCACTGCTTCGTCTTTGCTCTGTAACAGAAGAGCTCGTTTGACTCTTTTAGATCCTTCTAGCGATTATTGTCGTCACGCGCTTGTTTGCTTGCAGCAACATTCATCCTTACTTCATTGTTTCGAGCGAGCATGTGATCGACCTTTGAATCCTCCATAGTAAACTATCGCGAACAAAGACTTTTGGAAGTCGTGATATAATATAATATACTGTAAACCAAGATTCTCTCTCTCTCTCTCTCTCTCTCTCTGTCTCGGCGAATGAACAGATCGCAAATGAGCAAACAGATCATGTTCTTACAAATTAAAATAAAATTTATTTCTACGTATTTTGTAAACCATAACTCTTAGTTAAACAGCAATTTCCATCCTCAATGCATAAATGTTAGAATGCAGTTGTTGAGGCCAAATCTATCATGCAACCTGAACTGTACAGTCTCGATGATCATATTTATTTCCTTGGAAATGAAGTTGCTGAAGCAAAATTTTTATAAAATACATTACACTTTGTTAGCAAATAAAGTAATAAATGTATTATAGTTCCACATCATCTTCAGAAGTTCTAATTTGCAGCATGAACTATTGAATAGCAAATTGAACAATCTCTGATCCTCTAGAAAAACTCAAGGAGTAAACACAAGGGTTACTAGTAAGACTCTGGTATTTAATAAATAGAAGCACATATTGAAGAAGTAACAACACTTTGAACCACTTATTGCTTAGGCCAATACGATCTGATTTAAAACAGCAAAGAAATTCTTCTCTGAAAGAAATTTCCATGCTGAGACAAGTTGCTTGGTTAAGCCTGTGTCTTTGTTCTTTTTGTTTTTATTCTAATCCACCAATTAACCTGCTGCCATGAAAAATTTCAAAAACACACTTTGTAATCTTTCATACATGTATTTGTTTGTTGTTGATGCAAAGAAAGAAGATTATGATAATATGAGGTAGCACATGAAATTCTTAAGAGACATTTTCATTTGACACCATTGATATCATGGGAGAATTGGGGATAAATCTCAATTGACAAAATAATTGAAGGATAAGACTTACATAATGTAGAAGGTCAGTTGCATTTGCATAATATCGAATGTCAGTTACATAATATGGAAGGTCAGTTGTATATAAACTTAATTGCATAAAATTTTCAAAAAATGTAAATGCAACTGACTTTTTACATTATACATGTCTCATTCTACAATTAATTTATCAATAAGGATTTATATCCAATTTTCCCTAATATCATTAGTATTATATTAACTTGAAATGCTAGTACAAGGAAAGTTATGACCACATGCGAGCAAAAGTGAGATTTTGGATCTATTTGCATTAATGTTGAAGAAGCATGTTCACGTAAATCAAGGCAAAAATCCTCTTATGTCTGTTCTAAATTATAAATTATGTTAAAAAAGTAACTTCTAAAACTAATCCAAGCAAACACTTTGATAAACTATACAAGGAATCTTTCACATGTTTGCTTTCATGTTGAATGACAATATACAATGGGTGTGTTTGGGAAAGAGTTTGAGGGCCCAAACGTGCGTTGTACAGTGCCATAAGCTTGATGAGATTTCTTTTCACCTTTTCGGTCTGTTTGGGAAACCTTATGAGAATAAGCTGCTTGTATGCACAAGTTCTTTCTGCCGACAAGCTTGAATCGCGAGCGTCTCAACCATAAGCCACATGGTGTTGCAGAGTTCCTGAAAACTTTTCGGGGATAAGGAAAAAAAACAAAAGAAAGTTGGTCATGACTCCGTTAACTTGCTTGAAAAGCCCACAAAAAACACTTTTACATAAATTGAGATAAAACTCTTTTCATGTACTTAACTCGAACTCCTTAAAATAAACTAATCCAAACAATTACTAAATCATGCAGTACACTTGATTTTGAATGAGGATTCGATGAATAATGAAATTGGGGAGTGATCTCTAAAATTAAGGATACGATGCAACGTTGTTCTTGGCGAGTTTAATAATCCAATAAATAAGTCACGACATTAACATCATGCGGATGTCCAAAGTCACAAATATAAGAAAAATGTTGAGGCTCTTAAAAAAATGCCTTTCTATTTATAAATGAATCAGCAAATAATACAATGATATCTGTCCTCTTTGAAGATTATTCTAGAATACAAACAATGAAGTATTGCTCTGAATAGATAATTATAAAAGATGCTCAACTACCCACAAGACATCTCTTTTTGTTACATCTAACATTCAAATTTAACATTTCATCTGGCAAACTAACAAACCATACTAATTAGAATTGATTTACTTAATGTAATACGCAACACACTAGGGGGAGGAATTGTTTATTACAACCCCTTTATCACAATTATGTCCCCACAATCACGGTTGACTTATTAAATATATGTTTAGATTAATGGTAAAAATTATTTTTTAAAGTAATTTGTTGTGTACAAAGTAAATATACGAAAATAATCTTATTTCGATTTACGTGAGCATGTTTTTATAATATATAGCCTAGTTTGTATTGCTTAATTGCACCTACTCCATTCCCATTTTTCTTTCCTTACAATTTTGTCCTTGCTTGCCTGTCTATCATCAGCTCCTTAGTTTATGTCCTTTTTTGTGTGTTGTGCTTACATTTGTTTAATTTTCACTATCAACAGTTGTTTCATTTTAATACTTTCTTAATTGAAAATAATTTTTTTTACATATTTTTGTAGTAGTATCATTTGGACATCTATTCTTAATATTATTTTTAAACTTTATACTTACATATATTTATATTTATTGAATACATCCAATTACGG
>JANTPZ010016376.1:0-10600 GCA_025593235.1 Vachellia pachyceras | reverse complement strand
TCTTATTTGCCAACGAAGGTCGTAGAAGCTGTGGTGACCAAGGAGAACCCGGTCAGCGAGGCGAAGAATGAGAAAACCAAATTTTCGGTTTCGTTATCAAAGGAAGAGATTCAAGAAGATTTCTTGGCTATGGTTGCAACGTGACCTCCGAGAAGGCATAAGAAGAGGCCTAGGATTATACAGAGGCAATTAGATGTAAGTCTCTACAAGGATTTTCAACTTTCCATGATGCAGGTTGTGCTTCCATGGCTATAAGATGTGAGGGGAATGGAAGATATAAAAATCTGCGCAATATATGCTGAGAGGATTCTGGTTTTTCTTTGTCAAAGAATGAAAACTTCTTTGGGCTTTATTGCCCGGTCAAGTCGCAAGCTTATATTTATTGCTTACATTACCTACATTTTTACTTGTTACTGTTTTTGGTTTCCAACATTTGCAGACACTTTCTCCTGGATTGTGGTTGACACAGGTCACCGCAGAATCATACAAAGTACCTGATGACCCCGAATGAGGTAAACGTAAGTTGTTTGTTTGTCACTGTTTATATTTACAGAAGTGAATTGGATCACTAACTATAATTTCTGATTTAATTGGCATGCAGGGGCTGAAATGACAATGATACTGGTTTCTGCCTTCTGGAATTATCAGATAGTTTGCTGACTGCTTCCACATTGTGACATAAATAATGACAATGACCAAATCATCCACGTCAATCAAAAGTTTGCCTCAACAAACATGAAACAGAATATATGGGCCTATTGCATTCTACATTCGGGTATTTTAATGTATTTGTTTGCACTTGCTTTTTATTTCTTTGCGCTTCTGTAAAAATTTAAAGTTTACCACCAAATTGGTAGACTCCTGCTGTAATAAATTTAGCAGTTTTTTATGAATATTTACTTCCTGTCTTCGAAACTCATTCAAGAATGCGAACAACCCTTTACTGCGTATGTTGTAAAGCTTCTGGTGTTCTACAAAATCTGGAAGCTTTGGGGTTATTCAGCATCTTTCTCAGAATAATATAGTCACCACTAATACTTTAATGACAGTTTATTGAGTTTATTCTTTTTGTAGGCATCATGGATGACTTGTGAAGCCGATTAACATGATCTTTTGGATCTAAATCTTCAAGCCTAGAATTGATTTGAAAACGGGTGATCATGGTAGTATGAACTTAATGTACAGTGTAGTCTTTCCTTTTATTCGGTGGAAGAATAATTAGCTTGGCACCCGTAGATGATTTAGCTTATACAAGCAACCTCGAAACCCTAATGGATCAGTGTATCTTTTTGTTTGTAGAAGCAAGTTGAGGGGTGTTCACTTCATGAGAGCAATAAACCCCTTGTCATATATAATGTAATCCATGAAGATCACCCAATCAATCTTCTAATTGATCATTATACCTTAATCTAGCAGAGAAATTAGTCATACTTAGTTTCTATCTATACTGCAACCAAACTCCCCCAAGCACAAAATGTAGAGGGTGTTTGCTTTCGCAGATAGGCAAGGAAGATGAAAGCTGTGTTTTAAGTGAAGTTGGGGCGTGCTTTAGAGGAAGTCATTTGTCCCAGGGAAAAGGTCTACACCAGGCTGTTTGGCTTGTAAATAGTCGACGGTGAACAGAAAAATTGAGCTGTTCTATTTTGGCATGTTTCCAAGAGAGAAGTATGGGGGGGTTTATATGCTGCTGTCTGATTTTCTAGTCAGTGGGACATTCACCTAACACTGGACAGAAGCTCAACATCTTTTGGAAGCAATGTCTATTATGTATGGGGATGAGGGTCATCTCCAAATTAAGTTGCATCCCTGATTTTTTTTTTTTTGATAAGAACATCCCTGATTTATATATATATATATATATCTCTCTCTCTTATCTCCTAGGCGAAAAACTTGAGCCCAACAGCTTTCGTGGTTGGCATTACCTGGTATTACCTCTCTATCTGAACCATGTTGGTATAGGTCATTAGCTCAACTCTTTTCTTCATCATCCTCCTTCATGTCCATTGATTATTGAGCCCCCATACGGCAACGCAAGGCTCTGCTCATGTAATTCCCTCCTGTTTTTGTTTCTGCCACCCTATGGGCCCAGGGCTCGTGCCGTCCAACTGATAATGCTTGCAAAAAAATTATTTCCTTGTCGAAATAAAGAAGAAATCCAACTTCTCCCTTTTAGGCCAAAAATTAATTTCTCATTAAATTAAAGACTTAAAACTTTTGTTATTTCATCCAAAGAAGTTATATCCCAAAAAACTGAAATTCAACGCGTAGTTGGTAATGAGTTGAGATGCTTGCCTTTTCATATAAGGAAATAATTCAACGCGTATAAGGAAAGTTTTTACCGCAACCGTTTCTTTGTTTGACCTTGTGCACAACCAAGACTTTTCAAACACCCTCCTCAATCCTGCCACGTAAACTAACTGTAGAAGACATTTAGTTGATTCTTGAGTATTTTATTAATACATACATCTTGTTGATAATAGAGAACGTCTTTAAATTTACCCCCTAATAAAATAAGATAGGCCATGCCTTGACCGTATCATCCTCAAAGAAGCACCACACCCAATTCCAGCCGAACCAATGATTGAAGCTCCCGTGCGTAATCGCAGGAAAAACACACGTCAATTAAAAAAGGTGGATTCTTTGAGGGTGTAATGGGAAATTCCTTGTGGGCGAAATACGTGCCAACATTTGGATTGAGTGTAAAGGAAGGAATTAGTTCTTTGTAATATGATTAATCAAAATTTAAATCATATTTAGTGTCTCAAACAAGATTATTTTCATGTAGCTGAACTTTATAAAAAATTAAATAATCTCAAAGTTTCAAACTGGGAAGGAAAGGCCAATGATTAGTGATAAATGTTCCACTAGAACCCTTCTCTCATCTCGATTTTTTTTTTAAAAAAAAATTATCCCCCTTTCTTTCATATTTTCTGTGTCAACTCCTAAGATTTTATTTTTAAGGTAGAAATAGAGTACTTATATGTAGAAGTCACCTCATTCAATTGATTCTATAAATATTCAATGGGTGTGTTTGGGAAGTCCGTTGCGAGAAATAAGTTTACAGATTCCGAGGTATTTTGTGAATTTCAATATAGTTTTATGGATTTCGAGATGATTTTAATGAATTTCGAGATTGTTTTTACAGATTTAGAGATGATTTTATATTAGAATGTGTGCACCGTTCGGGGAAGGGTGTTCCCCAAACAAGCACAATTTAATCCCTAACTTATTGATCTGCAAACTGTTACTTTTTAAAAAATGTAAGTTAAATAAAATTTAAGTTAAAAAGTTATTAAGTTTTAAAATAAAATGATAAATTTAAATTTTTACGATTAAATTTTCCCTTCCCGGTGAACCATTTTTGCAAAATGATCCCCACGGGCCACGGCACAGCCGAACCTTTGGCCATGCAAACAATTTTTTTTTTTTTAAGAAAAAGGGCGTAAGGATTTCCGATATGCGTGTGGACGCGTGTGGTCCTCCGGTTGACTATTGAAAAATCAGTCTTCCCAACAATATTTTGATTTTTTGTCAATCACTGCTGTTGCTGACTAATTCATCAATTACGTACATCAAACTTCAAACAATCATCAATAGTACTGATATAATACGCCTCTTCTGTTAAAAAAAAAAAGAACAGATACAAGGGAATGATTCATCCTCCTGGATGGACCAATGTACGATAAGTCGCACAAATAAAATTTGATGAGGATGATTTCAAAGCGCAGCGAGGGAAATCAAACGCCTGCATTTGGTCAAAACAAAACCAGTCAAAACAGCACCCATTTGCATAAACTGTACAAAATAAATATATAGAAAGGAGGGAGTCATAAATGAATTTCGTGCAGAGGAGCAGCCCAGGCGAATTCTCATTTTGAAGTTGAATGCATGCGAGGAGAAGGAGAATCGACATACTATTAAGGTCGCTGTTGGTGGATTCGTGCTCCTTCTACAATCCATGAGTTTTGTGTATAGATTATTATGTCCCTGCTTGAGCAAGAGGTTCAAGGCCAGCGCACCCTCTGATTCCCATCATCATCCTGAAGCTGCCAACGATGTTGCCGATACATGGGACCTCTTCTTCGACCTCCACTCTCTCCAGCTAGCCACCAACTTCTTCTCCGAGTTGAACCAATTAGGTCATGGTGGGTTCGGTCCTGTTTACAAGGTTTGTCTCTCTCCCACATCGTCCCCTGATTACTCTTCAAACACTCAATCTGGCTGTTTGTTATTTGTCTCGAGGGCTCTTTTCTACTTGCAATTCCCTGTTCTAAGTGCCCTTTTAGTGCCGATTTTTCTGCCCCCTTGCGGAATCGTCCCTGAATGAGTGCAGCTACTATTTCTCTGCTCATTCAATGAAAATTGCTACCAAGTTCTGATCCTTTTGACAGGGGAAGCTAATTATGGTGTCCGCTTAATCAAGATCCTTTTCTCTTCGAATTGCTTTCCCATTAGTTTAGTCTCTTCCTTGGTGTTATATATTCCAGGAACAGAAAGAATGACCTATAATCGAACATGTAGTCTCGTTATGAAGAATTTTGACGTGATCGATAATTCCTTGTTTAAACTGCATATAAATCTTGAATTTTTCAAATGTTTTATACGCAGAGGCTTGATTGTTGGTGGATTTGTTTCCTTGCCCCTGAAGCGAACATTTTGTTTACTTCTGCTTGATTTCTGCAGGGATTGATGCCAAATGGTCGAGAAATAGCTGTGAAGAAGCTGTCTCTGGAATCAAGACAAGGAAATAGAGAATTTACCAATGAGGTCAAACTGCTACTGAGAATCCAGCACAAGAACTTGGTCACATTATATGGGTGTTGTGCTGAAGGACCTGAAAAGATGCTTGTTTATGAGTATCTTCCAAACAAGAGTCTTGATCACTTTCTCTTCGGTAAGGCAACAATTTCTACTGAACACACAAGAAGATATGCCCTTTACATTTTCTATTTCTTTTCCTGGCTTTGCGTAGGAAGTATTGATGCGTATATAAACTTTCAGATAAAAGAAAGTCACCATCTCTGGACTGGGCAACTCGCTTTAGAATAGTCACAGGTGTGGCAAGAGGACTTCTGTACCTGCATGAAGAGGCCCCAATAAGAATCATTCATAGAGACATCAAAGCCAGTAACATTCTGCTGGATGAGAAGTTAAATGCAAAAATTTCAGACTTTGGCCTGGCAAGACTATTTCCTGCGGATGACACTCATATGCAGACATTTAAGATTTCTGGTACACAGTGAGTAACTTGTTCACTTCTCTGTCATTGTGATATTAGCATCCTTATCCCTTACTATTTTCACCCTTTACGAATGTAGTGGTTATATGGCTCCTGAATATGCAATGCGTGGATATCTATCAGTAAAGACGGATGTTTTTAGTTATGGAGTCTTGGTATTAGAAATTGTTAGTGGAAGAAAAAACCATGACCGGCTACTTGGCGAAGAGGAGGCAGATCTGTTGAACCATGTAAGTTTATTGCCAACAGAGACTTTAGTTTATAAATTCAATATGCCCATGAACAATGATTCTTGCTGTAAATTATGGTCAGATGCTGTGATCTGCATACTCTCTGTGCTTATGCAAGATGGGAAGGTGGCCCCATGACATGATTCATTGTTTTGGGCATTCAAATTTCCTGTGAATGTTGGTGCCTAAGTTATGTAGTTAATGCTTTTAGCAACAATCCTCCTCCCGCAAGTGGCTTTTAACTAAATATGTGGTCAACAAGCATTTTCTTGGGAGTGTATAGGGATATAACCTTGAACATTCTGCAATATTAAATTGGTATGCCATTACTTGAAGTAAGACATTTCTTTGAAAACTCAATAGTTTCTTGTGCATATGCAGGCATGGAAGCTATATCAGGCGGGGAAGATAATGGATTTGACTGACACAAGCCTAGCCAAATACAATGGTGACGAGGCAGCGATGTGCATTCAGCTGGGCTTGTTGTGCTGCCAAGCAAGCATATCAGAAAGACCTGATATGAATGCCGTTCATCTGATGCTCTCAAGTGACTCATTCACTTTGCCAAGACCTGGCAAACCTGGAATTCAAGGCCGTATCGGACGTTGGACTACCACCTCATCCTCCGCTTTCACCAATACTAATGCTACTAGTGCAACTAAGGCTTCTGGGGGAAGTGGTACAGTAGAGGACTATTCAAGAAATTCCATCTCGACTTCTTCGTTTGACGAAGGAAGATGACCTCCATTCTTATACTGCATAGCCTTGTCAATTTATGCATCAAGGTTGTTAGGGGACCAAACAAAGTCTTTTCACTTTTTGCATGGGAAAAAATTGGAGTGATTCTAGTTATTTAACAAGCTCTAGTTTAACAACTTAATCAACGAATGTCGGTGCCTGCAATTTCTCCATCAAAATGACTTGAAGGCCCGAAATGAGGATTTTACTTTAAAAAAACCTTTTCGCTCAGGTTTCCCTTCCATAGAAAACAAGACGCTTGATCGCAAATTGTCGAAAAGAAAATAATTTCCCTTTGGAAAAAAGAAAATCCTAGAGCCACTAACTAGCCATCAAAATTTCAAGTACCATCCACCGCAGGGAATTCTTGAACAGGTCAAGCTGACAATGGAGACACCATCTCAAGCTTCCGTAAATACTCAAACACAACATCTTTGCCTGACAGCTTCCTGTATACTGCAGCAAAAGCATCTGTCGTTACACTCCTTTGGGCCCAAGAAAACCTGGAGCATCCCACACACAGACACTTAGTTGATGAATGTAGGCCCTCACAAAACGAGCATAATCTACACTATTTCTTAGAAATTATACCCCATCAACTTAGCCAGATATAAGTTCTATTAAATTTTTTTCCCAAATGCACACAGAATATTCAGCACCCATGCTAATTATAGACATAAACATTTCTATAGAAAATAGACGGATAAAGCTGAGTTGCCCTACTGAGTGCCATTAAAAAACAAGAAATTTTTTTTCTGTAGTTAATTAGCAATAAAAGCTTACCTTCATAATTTTGGATCCATCAACTCGATACCTGGCGCGCTTCCCAACGATCTCAGCAGGCAATACAACATCCTTCAGCATGGCTTCATGCACAGCAGTAAGCGTACGGCAAGGCGAATGATTCATGCACAGCAGGCAATACAGATGAGAAATGCTTCATTCATGCAAGTTCTTATTAATGCGTAGAGGCAAGGCGAATGATTCGTGCAAACGCGGGTGAAGAAGACGATTCTTATTGTTTGTTTCCTCTGGATCCTGATTGAGCTTGAACACAGACAGATGCTTGTAACCCCTGCTTACCATAAAACAATAATAAAGAAATTTAACTCCTTGGCATAGGTTCAATATCACCAAAGATATTTCTCTTAGAATAGGAAACCTCGTTATTAGTCTTTTATATCTATGTGCTGCAGTTTAAAGATTTTACTTCCCTGCTCACTCTATTGGCGATTATGACAACAGGAGCAGGGGTGAAGGCATGATCCCTTACTCCAGCAGCTTGCTTGCAAAAGTCAGAGCAAACATTCTGACGATGACATGTATTAATATAAATAAAGATAAGGACAACAGAGTTGGATGATGATGACGATATAACTACATGGCAGAGTTAGATGAACACTACGAAATGTTTTTTTAGTTTTGTCAATCAATGGAGTGGACATTGCTGGATTAATATTGTCCTGAACAGGTCTAGTTCTTGCCCCAGCAACAGCTGGCTTGTATAGGTTCACATATGAAGAACTAGCCATGAACTCAAATTACACCCATTTGTAACTGATATGCCAAAAACCTCTCTATGCTCTTTGTGATCCATATATAGGCCACATATAAAGGCCGAGCAATTTTTTGATGATTTATTTGGGAGGTAAAATGACTCCCAATATACCGCTCACGCATATCACATTTGAGAACTGCTGTTTTAAAGTTTGGTCCATTCATTTCTCAAGTACCAATCAAAATCACAGGCAAAAAAGTCGCAAGTAATAATCAGAGTATATCTCCAAGCAGTAGTAATTGAAAGGCTCAACAGCTACCTCCTCTTCTCAACATAACTTGATGGCTAAGTAATCCTGCTCCTTCTTACTCTCTTTACATGCTCAATTATGAAACTATGCTTACAACAGCAATGCTCACTTTTATAAAAGGAGTGGAGGAAGGGTGTAAAGTTCATCGTATCAAAACCAATAGACCACTGTGGACAAACTATATTCAAAATATTCAAGAAAACCATCACATAGTAATATGGCTGTGTATAATAAAACTGAGAAAAAAATTATGGCTGGCCAAGGGGAGATACTTGTGATAACGGGGGCCACTAGAAACTATTCTCTTTACTCTTTTCTGCGGCATTGTCTGCAATAATTTTGAGGTCGACTGTTACTATTTCTAATTTAAGTGGTGTATTGAAATAGTTAAATAAAGATGAAAATGAATTTGGCTGCAATAATAGAGGGTATTGACTATTCATAATGAAAACTACGTTCCACTGTATTTTTATCACAAATTTCAAACTGAAAAGAACGAGAAAAAAAAGGTTCAGCAAAAAAGCATAAAAAATTATAGGGGAAGAGAAGAAACACATAATATTCATATTTTGGTAGGGTTTGCACCTAGACTGTGCTTTCCCATCACTAAACACGTCTTTTACCCATCGAAAAGATACATTAAGAATTAGAAATAGATCTTAAAAAGGTCCAAAAGCTCCAAAATGCTGACAAGTATTTTTCTCCCAAAAACATGGGATGGGGCCCATATTGTTATTCTTTCAAATTCCCTATGCGTGGAACCGACTAGAGGGACATTGCTACTCAAGCTTGAGTTTCCCTATTTCGTCAATGTAGCTGCAAAATTCCTCAATATAAATAGCAGTCTCTTCCACAATATCAAGATACCAACAATCTCAGTCTCTTAACTCAGTTGTTTGGATTCACATGGCTGAGTTTACCACAAATTTGCAAGCCCTTGGATCACCTTTTCATTTCTTAGATATTGATCCAAGCATGGAACTGATAAACCACTACACAGGGATGAGTCCACATATCTTGGACAACTCAAGTCTCAATTTTCAGAGCTTCATGCCTTTCTTATGTGACACCCCCTTAGGCTTTCCTGAGCCTCAATTTGAAACAAAATTGGAGGAAAATTTTCCTAGCCTTGTCCATCAGGTCAATCACGATGCTGCGCAATTTTCTTTTCCCGATTTTCCTCAGGAAAATGAAATCCATGAAAGTAAAAAGAGGAAACCAACAGATGTTCTAGAGACCAGATCTACAAAGTCAATTTCTGCAGTTTTTGAGAGTGAAAGCAAAATGAAAAATGTAAGTTCTTAGACTATTTCTCTTTTTACTCTACAACAATAAAATGACGATATGATATGTTTTGAATTGGTTTTTCAACTTATATGTGAGACAGCGTTTCATTTTTCCCCTACTTTTTCAGAGATCCAGAAGAAGTAAGAGAGTAAAAAGCAATGAAACAGATGTGGACAGTTCAAAGGAAGTGGTTCATGTCAGAGCCGAAAGAGGACAAGCAACTGATAGTCACAGTTTAGCAGAAAGGGTATAATTCTTAAGACCTCATTTTTAGACCAACAGAGAACTTTCAATAAATCTAACCTCGTTTTAATCATCAGATATAGATAGCCTCAATGGATTGAACCTTGTTTCTTGTTTACTTGTTCAAGATGAACATGGAGTGATCCAGATTTAGCATTTGTTTGGATTCAGGTTAGAAGAGGGAAAATCAACGATAAGTTAAGTTGCTTACAGAACATTGTCCCAGGATGCTGCAAGGTAAAATAAAATTTCTTCACAAAAGCTCACTTTTGTGTAAAAATACGCACGACAGTCACACTCATCTTATCATTTTCAATGGACTTGCAGACTATGAGGATGACAGTAATGTTGGATGAGATCATAAACTATGTTCAATCCTTGCAGAATCAAGTGGAGGTACTTGATAAAAAATTCAAGAAAATTCATTCATTTCTAACTCCAAAAGGATATTTTTACGAGACATATGTTGAGTTTCAATTTACACGTGGTTTTACTTGCAGTTCCTCTCCATGAAGCTTACGGCAGCAAGCAACTTCTATGACTTCAATTCAGAGACAGATGCTTTGGATATAATGCAGGTGCCAACTCTAAAAAATTGATCTAGAACAAATGGGACTCATAAGTATTCATGTATGTAATCTAAGTTTTCTTCCAATGTGTATTTACTGTATTGGATTTTCCATGTGGATTGTCAAAAATCATGTTTAGTTTTTTTTTAAACCAAGATTTGATAATGGTTAATTAATGAATTTCAAGTCCAAATCATGTGATCCCTATTGTGTTGGGTTATATAAGTGAGTTTAAATAGGGTTATATTTATTTGTGGCAGAGAGCAATGGCAGCTGAGGCAAAAGAGTTATCCATACATGGGAGAGAAGGCTGCATAGAGATTTCTTGTTTTCCACCAACCTGGCCCTTCTGACTTCAATTTTGGATTACTTATCATAGGCCACACAATATATGAAGAAGCTTCATTGTAAAAGATCAATTAGTTTCCACTTCATGATATTAAGCTCAAGCGCACTTTCTTGTATAACCATTAGCGAAGTAAGCTG
>JANTPZ010016375.1:0-10839 GCA_025593235.1 Vachellia pachyceras | reverse complement strand
ATATCGTTGATCATTCATTATGTTTGGATCGTAGTCAGAGAACGTTGCATCACGTGGTTTAATAATTTCACTCGACAGACTGATGCATGCTTGCAATACCTTATGAAAATGTCTGCTAACGATTTCTCCTGAATGTTGGAACCTCTCCTGTACCGTCCTGTTACGGTGTCCATGGCTAACAATGAGCAAAAACAAGGCAACCATTTCTTCAATGTCCATGCAACTTGAATGGCGTAAACCATGTTCACGCAATTTATAACATAGAAGGTTGAAAACATCCTTCTCCATTCGAAACAATTCATGAAACCGTATTGGATCACCTTCCATCACTTCTTGCACCCACAAATGACCGGTAAGTTGACTTGTTCTTTTCGGTTCTTTACACACGTAGGGCATCATGTACTGAGTTGTTACTAGGTAGACCTGTTCATCTTCTGTGACGTCCTCACTCAAAAGTTCCACCAAGTCCGGGTCACTTAATTCGTCGATGTCATCGTCTACTCCACTCTCCGTCGAATCTCTGATCAATTCATCATCCGAATTAGCCATATATTACTTACACTGTGACATTTTCACCAAAAAATAGTAAGCATAAACATCGTCAAAGTTATAAACAAGAGGAATAAAATATAAAACAGAAAATCACATATCAAACATAACAAATGTCACATTTCGTAGACCGAAATTTATACATTGTACTTCATAGTCATTTAATAAAGGGGTTAGGATTATTGGCATTATATTTCAAAAAGTCTACGGTCGATTCCCTTCTATTCACTAGACATGTCGCCAAAAGTTCCCTAAATCATTCCGACGACAACAGATTTAAACAGCGTGATAATAGGCTAGGATCAGCTGTAATTTCCTCCATCTCAAACAGTTCGATAGAAAGGTCAGTTGCTGATGGAATCTGACTTCTCCTCACTGATTCGTCTGTCAACCGCTTCAAATATTTCACCTTTTTTGTGGAATTAACCGCTACCTGACTCATAACAGATACCATTTTCTGCGCAGCAGACGCAGCAGGAGCTTTCTTCTTTCCTTTTCCATTCAACCTGTCATTCCTCTTCCTCTTACCGTGACTTCCAGAACCGGTCCGATTACTAGGTCCAGAGAGTTGACTTTTCTGTCCGATGGTCATTCCCTTGAGTTCAGTTGAGACTCCTGCAGAATGTTGACCAAATGAGTCATCTTGACTATCACCTGACCCTTCTGTTAAGTCCTCCTCGCCAACGTTCATGTCGGGTCTATAGCAATCTTCGTCGTCATCATATTGCTGAGTTGGGGCCTGTGACGCAGATGGGGCAAACATGTCATCTGATGCCGTTAGATTCTTATAGAGTATCATCATTTCATTGGTAAACCTAAAACCTCGATATCTAAACATCTGTGTCTAATCTTTCAAAAAAAAATTGCAAAATCGTGCTCAAATCAGAGACAAAGGGAAGCTGGAAGATGATTACCCATAGGCAAAGGGAGCTTCATTACTTGCAGAGCAGTGAGGAGCTTGGTTACCTGCGGAGAAGCAACGTGGACTTAGCAGAGGAAAGGGAGCGTGCTCACGGACGATAAGCAAAGGAATGAGCTAACAGATGCGAAGGGGGGAGAAACAAACCGTGAGCTGAGAGCAAATAGGGGAGAAGAGAAGCAAACCATGATATCCCGTCGAGTAAAGATTTGAGATGCAGAGGAGGAGCAATGCGCGAGCTTGGCGAGCAAATTTCAGATGCTGAGGAGGTTGAAGCCGTGAGCGTCGCCAGCGATTTTTCAAGCCTCTCAAGCTAAGAGCGTCGCCAGAGAGGAATGAAACGCAGCCAAGAGGACGAAGGCGCAATGGGGGAGGATGACAAGTGCGAGCAGAGTTATTAGGGCAGGGGAAAGCTGCTGGTGATGCGACACAAGGCTAGAGAGATTCCTGCACGCGTACGGCCAGACTTGATGGGGAATCGTCCTCTGCTGTGTTGGCACAAATGGCCGTTGGGAGAGCAACGGCGTTCTGGAAATGGCTAACCAAACGTGATGTCATTTTGCCGTTATCCAAAACGCCATTTTGCTAACAGAACGGCCAAACCAAATAGGCCCAACTTACGTTTTACCTTTAAATCTGTAACAGATATTTTTAAAATTCACCCCAAAAAACCTAAAATGAAACCTGTATACTTTAACCCCCTTTTTTTATCACCAAACATTTCAATGGGTCCGTTTGGTAAAGCGGTGGAGAAGTACTTATGGACTTATTCACACAAGTCGAGGAAAATATGTGAAGGAGATTGTCTCATTTTACGGAAAAACACTGTTGAACGTGTTTATGGGTATAAGTAACCCTTTGTCAAACAAACAAGCACAATATCTTTTGAATCCCTCTCTTCCAACTTTCCTATTTTCTCTCCAATCTCACTCTCATCGGTTCACGTTGCCATCGACCTTTGCCCCCTTGCCCTCCGACTCGACTCTGTGTCTCTGGCGCGTCCACTGGAGTGGAAGCCAAGTTAATTTCCTCTCCGCCGCACCTTGTGAAAGAGGCAACCGGAAAAAGAAGTTAAGTTTTTGGAAGCCATGGATGACTACACGAGGGAGATGATGGACCTCAAGACTCTTGTGACCCGTACTCTTGAGAAGAAAGGTGTCCTGGCCAGGATCCGAGTACGGTTGCGGTTTTCCCTGTTCTTTTTTGCCCCGATTCGTGATTGATTTGCTTGTGTTGAATTATTTTTGTCGGCAATTGAGTGTTTAGGGTAGATTTGTTCCTAGTTCCTTGATAAATTGTGCTAGTGCTTATTTGATGGGTAGGTAAGATATATCTAGGGTTTTCTTTCCCCTTCCGAATTATGCAGAGGATTGAAATGTGGGTCTGAAATGGGACTTGCAAAATGAGAGCTTGTAAGCAATTTAGCCGTGGGTGGATGTTGAATGAGCCTGTGGAATGAAATGTTGAAATTGTTATTGATATGAGGTGCTATGCTGCTCTTTCAAACGAGACTGGAACTAATTATGGGCTTTATACTTTTCATTTACTGAGTCTTTGTATTTTCACTTCTGTTCCTTTTTTTTTTTTCATTTTTTGTCCTGTTCATAATTTATGATATTTTGTCCCAAAATGGTGATTTACGCTATTCTCTTTATGTTATTATTTCTCTTAGTCCGTTGATTTGGTTTGTTTAAGGCTGAACTGAGAGCCAGTGTATTCGAGGCTATTGAAGAGGAGGATAAGGTAATAGAGAAAGAGGAAGGTTTACCACCTGCATTGCTTGGTAGCTGCAATGATCGAGCAAAACAACTTCACGCTTCTCCTTCAGGTTTGTTATTACACTTTTCAAGACCCTGTAACATTTACTGCAAGCAAGTAAGCTTTTTACCTATATTTCTAGAAGGGTATCTTGATATGTTATAAATTTCATGACTAGGGACTTAAATGTTCCTCTTGGTAAACTCCCAGGTATACCAAGATGTCTAAAGACTAAACTAATTCTCCATCAAATGCAACTTCTTAAAATTGATCATCATTAAGGATTGCCCCTATCATCTTCTAGGTTTCTAGTTTGCTTCATCAACCATGTCAAGCCCCTGAAGAGGAAGTTGCCATAGCTCTCTTCTCATGATCTTGATATGGTCCAAGGGTGGTTCAAGTGAATCTCCAGCAGTAGGCTTTGCAAAATCACTTAAATTAAGGTTGTTGTTGCCTTATATATATTGAGCTACAGCTAGGCAAAACTATCTCCTATAGTGTGGCCATGGTGGAGCATGTGAAAGTTGCAAGGCTACATACGTGATGTAGAACCAAGAGCATCAACATTGAGCTACTCGTAGGTCACTATTTGTAACAGTGAATTCCTATTAATAACTGTGTCACTTTCCTTCAACTGGGGTTGCTCAATTGAGGGAAATTGCAGACAATTGAGGAACCTTGAGTTCAATTTTTAGTTCAGGTTTGCCTAATTTATGATCTTCTATATATGGGTCTGCATGGGGAATTATTAATGGCCTGGAAGAAAATGGGCACAGTATTTTCTTTAACAATTTGCTTTAGGACTTAAGTGTGCTTGTATCAAGAATGAGGAATCATCTCATGAACCACGCCACCTTGTTTTCTTTTTACCCCCCCCCCCCAAAAAAAAAGAGAAAAGAAACTCCTTTCTTCCTTGGCTTTGTCACTTTGGTCTGCAATCTGATTTATGTATTCTTTATTTACAGGTTTTCATGTTATCGATGGCAATGCATTTGTTAATCTTCTTCATAACTGACTTCAATATGCTTGTCCTTCTAACTTCCATGTCATCGCATTAAAAATTACTTTTGCCCCCGTGCAGGTAGACTACTTACTGCATTGGTGTGTGAATATTTAGACTGGGCTCAACTAAACCATACGCTAAAAGTTTATCTTCCAGAATGTAATTTGGTAAGCAAATGACTATCTATGCGTAATAATTTTGTTTTGTTTTAACACCCTCTGTGACTCCCATGTGGTTGCCTTTAACGTCTTGCAGCAAAAGGATTCATGGAAGGCTGAGTTGAAAGAATTTAGTAACAAGAATGTATATGATCTTAACAGAAATGGAGATAGCCCTCTGCTTTTGGATGTTCTTGAAGGATTCTTGAAGTTTGAGGTTTTTGCATTCGTTATATATTACCCTTTTCATTATAACTTCTATTTTGACTGAACATTCTTGATAGTAGTTTCGTATTTAATTTGGTTTTAGAAGGGAGTCAAAGATTGCATATGCATTATTTCAAATGGTTGTCTTGTCGTCATTGTTGTTAATTTGCTCTGACTTTTGGGTAAACTTAAGCTTGTATGTTGTTGTAATTATGTTATAGATCCAGTTATTTGAGTAGTATAGTTTAACATTATGTCATTAACTCATTAAGTAGTTTGTCCACTGAAAAAATTCTTGTATTTGAGTGAGTTTATCGGCATTCTAATGTTCATGCTACATAGCTTATGGATGATTAGATTTGATGTTTCCTGTTATTTCGTTTTCTCTGGATCAAATGTAGTTTTGATTTATCATCCGTATATTTATGTCCTTTGCTATTTATTGAAGTGGGCAAACTAGTACCACTTGTGATTTTACTGTTCAGTTTACTTCCTTGAACAAGTTTACTTATTGCATATTTGACAACCATGGCCAGTACTTTAGTGAAAGCCTATAATGAAGATGCTAGTTTCTGTGACATGACAGCAAGTATTGCCAACATTTCAGAGCCATGCTTTGACGGTGTGAAGTGGTCTTATGTCTTCACATTTGTCAATGCTTCTTTGGTTATGATATTTTAAGGATGGCTACTTCTAAGTGGAGGACTGTAGTGTCTAAGATGAGAATAAGATTTTTACTCCTATGGTATGCTGGTTATATTGTAAAAGAAAATGTAAGGATGCATTTCTGGCCCTCTGAACAAAGACATGAAAGCAGGGAAATTGATAGTCATGCTAAGGTTGGAGGGATAGAGTTGTATTAGAGCGATATATGACTATCTGAAGAAAGAATAATAAGAAATATCATGTTTGGTGAAATCAAGTTAGTGTACACAATTCAAAATGTCATTGTTCTCAATTTTTGGTTGATCATTATTATTTTGAAACATATGCCCTATATGTTAGCTGTTGCAATTGACTCTGGTCTTTAATTAACTGTCAAGTGATTTATAATTTTGCAGAATTTATCCCAAGCAAAGGCTAGTGGCAGGAGATTTACCACATCGGAAACGGAGCCCTTGCCAAACCTAGAATCCTGGAACATGCGAAGGCCTTCATCATCTGTTGCTGGTGGCTTGCCTCCACTCGGAAGGTGCATAACGATCATTACTTCTTTGACTGTGTGTGTGGGTGGGTGGGTTTTTTGTACCTTGCGTTTTTCGTTTAGTTGATATGCTTTTTGGACACTTGGTTTTCACAGGGCTGTACCTTCTCAGGCATCTGGTGAGTATTTGATTGATTGACCTTTAGCCTTACTTTGTCTCTATGCTTGAAGTTCCCTTTTAGTTTACACTCTATAGCATTCAGATAGAAGAGGGGGATCTTCCATGGCTGGTTACCGCAAGGATGAGTACAATTGGCGATATGACAGTGATGACCTTCCAGAGGATGTGATCCGAGCTTCTAGTGCTCTGGAGAACCTTCAACTGGACAGAAAAGCTAGAAATCTAACGTCTTCATGGCGGTTTGTTCTGATGCAAATCCTTACTTATTCACTATTTTTTGTTTAGTTACTACTCAGCATCTGGATTTAAATTGTCATCACCTTGGCAGTTGAGTCTGAAACAGATTTAAAATGCTAATCCTACTTTTGTTTTCCTTTTTTTCCCCTGCAGACATGCTGGTGATGCAAATAGTGAGGATGATGGCAGGTCTGATCACATGTAATGGTGTCGCAGCCTGTATAATTGCCACTGTATTTACATTGTTTTCCGAATCACCGGCCTCTGGGAATATTGGGGAGGAGGCTGGATTTAGATAGTGTGTGATTTGACATGAATTGGTAGTGTTTCCCTTTAGCTTTCCCACTAATTATTTTCCTTCTGTCAGCTTCATGTTTGTGAAATGAATTTGTCCAGCATCTCTTCGGGTTCCTAGTATGATGTCAAGGAATTCAGGGAAAATATGGTTTGACAAAAATGAGTGAAAAGTATTTCAGTTTCCCTTGTTTTGCTGTTGTGTCATTTTTAGCTTGTCGTTCCTCTTGGAGGTCACGTTTCTCCGCATTTCAATTGGTATGAACATATGAGGCCGTTTCTTCACAAGGGTGTTGATTAATAGTGTATAATGTTGGTAATTTTGGTGGGAGTGGTTGAAAAGATTAAGGGTTTTAGTGAAAAGTATCACCTGTGTTTTTCTCAGGAAAATAATAAAAAAATATTTGTTATGCCTATTACCATGTGTACCAATAAAAATAATTTTGGTGTGTCGATGGTGGGATGGGGGTAATTTCGAGTGTCAACTTGAGGACTGCTCATTCTATTTTCTGATGGTCGGAATATAGCATTCATCTTCTTGATTTTGTTTAGTGCTTGGCCCAAGAAGAAAAGTTTTTTAGTGCCGTTTATGTTGTCAAGTACTTTTGTTTTGGCTAACATAAATACCTTCTTCAATTCTAAAGACTACTTCTGTACCTTAATACAAAACTCAGGTAACTTTTTGATGTAATAAAAAAACTAAACAAATCACTTAATTATAATGTACTTCCTAAAATATTTATACATGTTAGATTATATATCAATTTTACAAGTTAGTCAAATTAGTTTTTTTAAAAAAAAATGATAGGTTAATTTGTTTAATCTAAAAAATTTAATTAATGGAATGGAGGTGGTATATAAGCTGTTTGATAAGTTTGCAAAGGTTCCAAATGTATGATTTATAAAAAAAATTAACACATTATATGGGTGATTAACTTAATTTTTCATGATTTACATGTATCAATTATAGCTATTGCTATTATATTAGTATTAGTTAGTGATCTCCAGTTCAGTGAATCCTTTCTAATGTGTTGAACTGTTGGCATTTAAAAAAAGTGAAACATATATTTTCCTGTGTTATGTTGGATTATTTTTAATTAAAAATTAACCTCTTCATGTTTTATAACATCTCAAATTTATTCTTTTCCGCGCATGAAAGAAAATCATTTGCAGAGATTTTGGGATGTTCCCTATAATTGTAGGGTGTTTGAATAAGGGCCAATTTGGTTCTTTCTGGCCAAAAAAAGAACAATTTTGGTTTTTCTTTTTTGAAAGTGATTATTTCCCGTTAAGATTCCATTTTGCTTGCTTGGGAGTTGAACTAAACCAAACTAGCCCTGATTGAACTTTTTAATATATTTTATGATATATTTAATTATTTCTTACATTCTATCTTTATTTCATGACATAATTTTAAGACATTATATTTATTTCCCTGTTATTTCATTCATATTGATATTTTGTTCCAAAAATACATATTGTTGATACTTGACAATGAAAGTAATTATATATATCATCTGCATATTAAATTAAAATAATGGCTAATGTATAAGTTTAATCTTTTAAATTTACAGCAAATTTCAGTTTGGTCTCACAAGTTTGAAAATGCACTCTTAATGTTTTATGGTTAACAACATAGTTCAACTTAATGGAAATGTTGACTCAACTAATTTAAATGGGGATCATACAATTAAATGATGTTAAAATATATTTGAATATCAATTTTTTGACAATTAATTTTAAAATTTAACTATTTTTATAAGTATTTAATTGTATAATCATAGTTTAAATCCGTTGAATCAACAATTTCCATTAAGTTAAACTAATGGCATTAATGATAAAGGATTAACAGTGAACTTTTCAAACTTATAAGATCAAATTGAAATTTAATGTAAATTTAAAAGACAAAATGTATACTTTAACATAAAATAATTAATCAATTCACTGACTTAAGCGTTATCTATGTAACTAACATTAAATCGCTTTTAAAGTTTAAGCTTTCAAATAATACATCAACAAATTGACCATGAATTGTTTGTTGTATTTAACATAAATTTTAAAAATATTATGGAAGGGAGGAACAATAATTATTTGAGCATGTTTTGAACCAATCCAAACTGACCTAAAGCTTTGGAACAAGTAAGCTTCTATTTCTATTTTGGTTGAACCAAATGGTTCGGTTTATTTGGTTTATTTTTTTGCTCAAAAGTAAAAATTGAACCATCTCGCACCTCTGATTTATTAAAGATTGAAGGCGGTATAATATATTGAAAAATTTATTGTGTGGTCTCAAATAAGAAATATATTTATGAAAAGGTCTCAAAATTCAAAATATTTATTCACAGGTTCCAAAACTGGGAGTTAATTTCTGAATGAAAAAGATCATTATGTCCTCTTTATCCCAACATACCCTCTGGGCAGCTCCTATTCGATTCTTGGACAGCTCTACCTCAGTCTCAAGCTCGCCCTAAACCTTTCGATTTTCCTCGTTGTATCCAGAACCCTCATTTTCGTCGCCTTCGCTGTGGTGTTCATCATCCTGACACCATCTCCGTTGCTTAGCGGTGCTCGTGCTCCTCACTCCGTTCCTCTTGTAGCTCGGCCATTCCCTTAGTTGTTGCTCGTCCATCGTGTGGCTTCTTCCATTCTGGTAGGCTCTTCCTCCCATTTACTTTTCGTCCTGGTATTCTGGTTCAATGTTCAATTTTTCATTTTTAAATAGTGTGTATGTCCGTAGGCATCCTTTTCCTTACTTTACAATGTGCATGGCATTGTTTGATTCTCTTATCAGTGTTACAGTTTATAATTAATCATCTTTAATTTGATATTTTGCTCTATTTGCAGAATGCACATGGAATATTTTAAATTAAATTAATCATCATTTAATTTGATATCCATTCAGTTTGATTTTGTGACTAGAGCTTCTTATCACCGATTTCGCTCTTTTTGAAACCCTAGCCTTACAATGACGATCCCCTCAATCGCTTCTAATTAAAGATTTATTTTTGCATATAACGAAGCTAATTTGAAGAGATGCTTCACAGGCACTTGAAGAACAACAACGACCTCGCCGTCTTCACCTACGAGGAGAAACGAAAGATAGGGTATGGAATTAGATTTGAAATTTGATTGGTTTTTGTTGTTGTCCTATTCCATTGTTAGTTTTGCTTTATGCGGGATCTAATAAAGCTTGTGGTTCTTGAATTTGTAAAAAGGTTTCTTCCATGTGATAGTTGGGTTTAATGTTTAATATTCAGTGAAGCTTCTCTAAAAAGTTTTATTTTTGTTGGTTAGAATTCTGTATGAGTTTGTAAAGCATAGGGTGTCTCCCATAGAAGTTTAGACAAGATTGAAAGACAATGTCACCTTTTAGTTTCGTGCTCATTGTTATACTTTTGTTGCACACTAAGGATTGGGATGAATTTTAGATGTGAGGGAAAAACGGGGAAGAAGTTCTATAGGGTGAATTCATTGAATTACTTTGATATTTCTATGATTATCTTTGTTGTTGTGGACTGTGATTGGTGAATCAACAAAGGTTAGGTTTCATTGAGACTTGAAATAGGTTGCGGTGGTAAGGCTTTGTTGATATTCATGATTATGGTTGTTTGCTGCAAGTTTGAAAGGAAATGCCATAATTCAATTTTGTGCTCATTGTTGTAATTTAGTTTCCCTGTATGGATTGTTATCAGCTGTGAACGAATTAGAGGAGTTTTATGTTGGTTTGGCTTTGTGGAATGTGAATGAATGTGTATCTGCAAAGGTTAGGCTGCGTTGAGTCTTCAAGACTAGAAAGACGTAAAAAATCTAGCAATGTATAGGGAGGATGCTTGTCTACCCTTCAATGCATAATATCTTCCTGAATTTCATTAACACTAATGCATACTGTCCTGAGAGTTCACTCATGACTTATTAATTGAGTCATGAATCTTGGAACATGGCGATGAATTCCTTTCTAAGTTAGGTGTATGGGCAAGGAAAACAAGGGATCCTTGATAGCAACAAAAACTGTCTGTTGTTATTTCGTATTGGTGGATGGCACTAGTGGGTTCTAAAATTATCTGGTACATAGTTAAAATAATGTCAATTGAAGATTAAACATGTGAATGCCTGATAAGTTACATAGAGATGAATTAAAACTGCTTCTTGATCTCCCTCAAGATGAGTGGCCCACAACATTGTTTCAATGGTTTGTCCTTCTTTGATACTGAAAGTCAGCTGATTTTTTAAAAAATGTGTCTTTCTCTGGTACGAATACCCTTGTATTATTTAGTCAAATATCAACCGTGTAAATATATTTTTATGCTTACTATGTATAGACAGGAGGCTTGCTGCCCACACTGCTCAGCAGAAACAGGAAAAAGAAGAGGAAGAAGAGAGATTGATGTT
>JANTPZ010016374.1:0-10991 GCA_025593235.1 Vachellia pachyceras | reverse complement strand
CAAAGTTGAGGGAAGCAATCTAACTGATCCTGAAGAAGTTCAGCATTGTCCAAGGGGTTCTCGGAAAGATCATCAGGTATTCCATCCTGAGATTCAGATAGAAGGAACTAAATTTGGGAAACAATATGGCTCATTGATCAAACAGAAAGTAGGAATTAAACAATAAGTAAAGCAACTACAAAAAATCGTAAATACCAGCACATAGTTAAATCTTGATGTGATGAAACTTTCAGTAATCTTAGGAACAAATTCATCCAGCAAGCTTGGTGCATCGCCTTTCAAATATGGAACAGAAGACACCAATCTCGACCACAGTCCTAACAGGTAGTATACACTATTGCTGGCCCACTGGTAATAAGTAACAACTTGATCAGCATTTCATATTATAGTTTGTTGACTGAAAAAGCAGCTGAAATAAATCAGTCCATATTTTAACATTCTAGATAAAATCAATACTGTTGTCTCCAGGGCTAAAATTTGACTCATGATCCCAATTACAGTCAAATACTCAAATGAACCCAAAGAAAAAATTCCACGCATTTCAATTCATAATTCTCACAAAAAGAAATCACATGTCTTGATGATAAAGGCGGAGGTCATGTTAGACAACATGTTCACTTAAAAATGGATGAAGTTTGTGATATCACAACACATTAATCATTCTCTCGAAAATGCTTAAACATGATATAAACCAAGTCACCTGCCACGATTGCAAAGATTTGAGAGTAAACTCTGCAACCATTCGTATCCAATCGCTATAGCCTTCAACATTAACAAGCTCTGACAACTGCAGCATAAAGTCACAATTGTTATCAGAAAATATGCAAACAAATCAGGAAAGCTCACTCAAAAGACAAATTTAGTCGGCAGATTAATAACAGTCATAGGCATAGAGCTATAAGAGAGATCTCTAGCAGTCCTTTCAATATCAATATAAAATATAAAATCTATGGCAAGCTACACTATCCATAAACAAATATGTACAGTACAACTCATTTCTCAAACTCCAGTATAAAACATAAGATGTATGGAAAGCTAAATTATTAGTTAACAATGAACAATGCAACCCGTCCTTTAATAGACAGCGCCCAAATCTGGTTTTATAGACCACAAAGAGAAGAAAAGTCATGTAAAATTGAGGAAAGGTTTTCATATTATTTTAACTTAAAATATTTCTAATCATTCTAACATGAAGGCCACTGCAAACTTCTGTTACTCAAAATCTGATTCCAAATGGAGCCAAGTTATGTATTTATAGAACTCTTCCTCTTCCGAATGGTGCCTGAATTTGTTGATCTGAAAAAACCTTCCTACACACCCACTAGCATGGAAGTACCAGAACGCCACTTCAAATCTACAATGACAAAGCACACTCCTCATTCCATTACTACCCCTAGCCTACATACATAACCCAGACAAACAAAGACTTGCACAATAACAACACAGAGGTAAAACCTGACAAAATTCATAGACTCTAAAATCATTAAACAATAACAGTTTGGGTCCTAAAAACTATTTATCACATGCCCTAACATTTACATATCTCTAAACTACAATATCACATTAATTTAACAGGAATACATGGTTGTTTAGATAAAATTATGTCAATTCATATTTGACAGTAGTTCATGAGTAGGCACCACACAAGCATCTAAAATTACAGCTTGCCTAACTGAGTTGAAAACTAGTTAGGACCAGCCAATGAACCTCAAATTCATGCTAATGTGCATAGCAACCCACCATTATGCCCTCATCTGTAGAAACAAACCATTCAAGTCAAAAGAGAACTGCACCTGATAGTTCACTCTGAACCGACCAAGAAGACGACAGAACTCATGGTAATTGTCGTGATCAGTGAGACCTAATTCATAACATAACATTAAAATTGCAATGGAATGGAGAACAAGGAGAAGAGAAAACAATGATATGCAAATAAAGATTTAAATTCTGCTAAAAATGAATGTACAGAAATGGCTTCAAAAGTCTCAGCAATGCTAGCAAAAAGAATTCAGCACTTTTTCATGTATTTACTCCCTTCATATCACAACTTTGTTTTACATTGTTGCACCAAGAAGGCAACATTTTCCAAGAATATTATTTACTTGAGCTTTCCACTTCCACTGCTATTGAAAAGAACCAAGCCTATTCATAATGATCCAAAAAAGTATCTCAAATTTAACTTATATGCCTCTTGACTAGTGGTTGATGAACAAAATGTCTAGATCAACTTCACCTATTCCCAAAAGATGAACCACTAAATTGGTCATACATCCATGCATATATAATGTGCAGTGCATACACACACAAGGGAGACCGAAGATGAACCATCCAAGTATAAGTTGTTTAAGCTTAAAGCATAATATGGAATGAATTTTCTTATCTATTCATAATCAGGAAAGGGGTATATATACATGAGTAGGAGCCTAGACATTAATGGCTCATAATGATGTAATAATATCCTAATGGAGAGATACCTGATTCTATATTATTTACATTTATGACACATCCTAATATTCCCCCTCAAATTAGGGCATAGATATTTATCATGACCAACTTGTGAGATAAAGTTTTTCTTAATCTTCTCAAGCACAAAGTGGCAATCAATCTCAATATTTTTGTGCGTTCACGAAATACTGAGTTGGAAGCTATGTGTTGGGCCGCTTTGTTATCGCACCACAACTTTGCTGGTAGTGAAGTTTTGAGACCAACTTCATTCAGTAACTGATATAACCACACAATCTCACGCACAAATTGTGCCATGGCTCTATATTCTGCTTCTAAACTAGACCGAGATACCACATCTTGCTTCTTGCTCCTCCAAGAGACTAAATTTTCACCCTCAAAGACACAATACCCTATAGTGAACCGTCTAATATACCATGGCCTGGGGATCTTTTCAGGCAATGTAAAACACATCCCAAAGCTTCCCATTGATTAATAGTCAACAATACCATGAACTGACTAAGCACGTTAACTAGAAAGGTGATATCAGGACAAGTTATCCCAAGATGGTTCAGTTTCCCAATCAATCTTTAGTACCTCTCAAGACTCTCAAACGGTCTGCTCTTCTGAGCATCTAGTTTGCTTTTCTCCCATCACATGCATTTTCATATGGTATACTCCCATTAGCATCAAGTAGTGGAATATGAACCATAGGGAAGCTACTCGATGTAGCCCCTAGTTTTCCTATTTCCTTCAGCAAATCCAGGACATATTTCGTTTGTGTCAATAGAATGCCTTTCTTACTCCTTATGACTTCAATCCCTAGGAAATACTTCAATGGACCCAAATCTTTCATTTGGAAGTGAGATCTGACTGATGAAATCCCCGAGGTGTTACTGCCTGTAATCACAATGTCATCAACATACACAACTAGAAGGATTGTGCCACCATGTGTTTTTTGATAAAACACAAAATGATCACACTTACTTTGACTCATGCCAAACTTCTAAACTCCGATGCTAAACCTATCGAACCAAGCACGTAGGTTCTATTTTAAGCTGTATAAGGATTTTCTTAGACGACATACTTTTCCATTCTCCCCCTGAGCAACAAATCCTGGTGGCTGCATAAGATATACTTTTTCATGAAGATCACCATGCAGAAATGCACTTTTGATATCCAATTGATGAACTTTACAACCATACGTAACTGCCATAGAGATAAAAAGGCGAACAGAGGATAACCTGGTCATAGAAGAAACGGTTTCAGAATAATCAACTCCATAGGTTTGAGCATAACCCTTAGTGACAACGCGAGCCTTAAGGAGTTCAAGAGTACCATCAACTACAGCTGAGCAAGTAGCCCGCAACCCGATGAACCCGCCCAGGCCCGACAGAAAATTTGCCTGTTTGGGCCCAACAAAAAATGGCCTATAATGGGTGGGCTCACAACGAGCGGGTTAATAAAGTATATGGGACGGGCTACGGGCAAAGCCTGGAGCCGCCTGTGTCTGCCATTTATATGATGTTTTTATATACATATAAACATGTTATAATATAATAATTTCCCATTGCACATGTTAAAGTTGTCACTTGGTTTTGGTGATGAAGGTGTTAGCATATCTTTCTAAAAGGTCCAATTTTCTATTCCCCAGGACCCCATGCTTTTCCCACCTACAGCTTGTACATTTTTAACCAATTTTAGAATGATGAAATTACATAACAGCCCCCCATCTATTCCTTCACCTTCAACAAACCTCCTTTTCATTTCTTCCACTCTGTCTTAAACGCAGTTGCAAGCCGTCGTTTACTAGGTTGGGAAAGGAAATCCTTTACAAGTGCTTTGGAGGCTCTTCTTCAACTTCTCGTAAACGACCTTCTACAATAGTGGAAGATCTCTACCATCACTTTTCTCTTTCCCAACTTCGAAAATCGACCAACGACTTTGACGAAAGCCAGATTATTGGTGAGGGCCCCTTAGGGACAGCCTGTAGGGCTTCCATCTCCATCAATAGCGGTGAAGCAAAGGGTATTGCATGAGATGGTTGAATACGAACTCTGTGGGGGATTTTGGTAGTATTGAACCGCCATTATTCATTTCTCTCACCTGTGTTGCTAGGCCAAGAGATTCTACGAGTTGGAGCTACTGAATCAGGACAATAGCAACAAATTTGAGAGAGAGGAAGTCAATCGAGGTGGAACCGCAACTTTCTAGGCTGCATTACAATAAGTGTTAGAGTGGAGAAGTTTGAGTTGAAAATCAAATCGGGTGGAGTAGTCTCTATCATCCTCAGTCGCTCCTAGTCCTAGGTATGGTGCTTTTGGTATTGTCCTTATTGTTCTTATTCTTCTTCAGATCTCATATCTGCCATCGTTGAGAGTATTCTTGTCTTTTTCATCTATCTTTCTTATATAGGTATAGGATGGTGGAAGGAAGTTGACTAGTTCATTTCTTTGATTTCCAGTGTATGATCAGTGGTAGGGTTTATTGAGCCCCTCGAACTCTTGGTTTAGAGAGCAGACCAATATATCATACATATATGGCTAAACCTAGTAGATATCGATTTCAAATCCTTGATGTATGGCCTATTTTAGAGGGTTTAAGACATTTTAATAGTTTGCTTAGGGTGATCGCTGATGGATCATGTAATTGCATATATGCCTGATGGAATGGTGCATTTGTTTCGATTTTTTAAATATTTTAGGGTTTAAATGGGTTTTACTCGAACCCCCCAACCCAGTCGATTTTTTACCAACCCGTTTATTTCAGGTATAAAGGAGCTTTTACCAGGTTACGAGCTAGCCCGAACCCGTTACAAACTAAACATGTGGGCTACGAGTTGACCATCGAGTCAACCCTTCCTACCCGTTGCTCTGCCTTGCCATCAACATTTGTTTTGATAGTAAATACCCACTTACACCCAATGGCCTTCTTCTAGGCTGGCAAATCTACTAAGCTCCAATTATCTGCCTGATCAAGGGCCGCATAGTAAATACTCACTTACACCCAATGGCCTTCTTCTAGGTTGGCAAATCTACTAAGCTCCAATTATCTGCTTGATCAAGGCCGTCATCTCTTCTTTCAACGCAACACGCCAACCCGGGTGAGCTAAGGCTTCATGAAGAGTCTTAGGTATAGTGATAGAGTCTAAGGAAGGAACAAAGGTACTAGAAGTAGGAGACAAATGGTCATAAGAGACAAAGTTCGAAAAAGGATACGGAGATGCACAAGTGCGTTTATCTTTACAAAGGGCAATGAGCAAATCAAGAGGTGTCATGCACAAGGACTAAAGATGCATGAACCAGCGGAGGGGCCTGAGCTAAAGTAGATTGAATGACTTGGTAAACTAGGAAGTCATCATCCTCCCCAGGTGGGAAAGATGCAGAAGGGGCATATGGAGGCAACAAGTAAGGAAGTGACTCATGAAAAGTGACATCTGCAGACACTAAGTACTTATTAAGAGTAGGAGAAAAGCATCGATATCCTTTCAATAGCCAAGCATACCCAAGGAAAACAAAATTTAGGAGACTTAAGATCTAGTTTGGTGACTTGAAGCCAAACATCTCGAACAAAGCAAACATATCCGAGAGTCTTTGGATCAATAGGGAACACATACTTGGAAGGAAAGAGAGTAGTATACAGAATGTTGCCATCAATGTTGGGATACTAAACTGGTAGAAAGAAAGAAAGGGATGGTATGTCCTTATTAAAGTATGAAGCCATAATCTAACCCCATAAATTAAAAAGGGATGGAAGAAAATCTCCATTAAAATATGACCAAGAATCTTAAACTCGTATAACCAATGAAACCAACTCTAATAAGGAAAACAGAGAAAGGATCTCGAGCCACTCATCCTCACTAGCCAAATACTTTAGGAGAATCCCCCCAAAAGTACAAAGAATGAAACCGACATATTATTTCTTCATAACTAGCTTTAAGAAGGCTAGTCTATTTATAAGAAGATATTACAATAATCAATATAAAATAATCCTAATATCTTTACTCAAATATTTGAATTCAAGATATACTAAGATACTCTAGATTCTAACTAGCATTGGCTTAATAATAAAAATACTAATTGAGATATTTATCAATAATATGTCTTTATTATTCGTAATATAAAATAGACTAATAACTCCTAAAAATATGGTAACAAAGTGATATATTATCTTCATCCACGATCCCATGATATCTGGTACTCTATCAATCAAGGACCGAAGAAGGCATACCATTAATGAGAAAGCAAGCTATGGAGACTGTGTTTGGCCAAAACGGCTTTGCTCTAGTACCATGTAAGCTTAGCGCATAATATGGAATGAATTTTCTTGTCTATTTATTATTAGTAAAGGGTTAAATATACATGAGTAGAAGCCTAAGCATTAATGGCTCATAATGATGTAATAATATCCTAATTGAGAGATATCTAATTCTATACTACTTACGTTTTTGACACATCCCAATAAAGGACAAGTTCATAGATAAGACACAAATGAACAAATTTTATTCTTCGTACTCGGAAAAGGGAAAAGGAAGTTCCAAACGCTACTCAAAATCAGTTGTATAATTTTTTATATGTATTCAAGTGAGAGAAAATATTATATATAAACTTTCTGGTTGGAGTCATTGCAATACTAGTCAAGCAAAGAAGTCTCAAGCCAACAACACCTTGCCCTGTTTGAAGTATTACTTTGGTTCCAGTCATTAAATGAGCCAAAAACTTAGAACGTGCAGCATCATTGGTAAACAAAGAACGTCTTACAGAAGCTAATCGCACCAAGCACTCCAATGCCTGAAAACAAAAACAATTAAAATTAAGCAAGATCAAAAGTAGTAAAGCAACGAACTCCCATAAGAACTTGCAAATACTCAGGAAAACATTAACCCATCATGAGCCAAGAAACTCCTTTAATATATTTTTTTTAATTTCAACTGACAACATAATCCAGTAATGTGACAGACAAGTATTATTGTTTTTGTTTAACAAATCATGATAAACACCAAAATGGAGTAAATAGCGGCCTAATGCACAAAGCTCCCATCACATAGGGTCTGGGGAGTGATTGATGCACGCAGCCTTACCCCCGCAAGCGGAGAGGTTGTTTCCAAGATTTTAGCCCATGGCCTCCAGGTCACATGGCAACAACCTTACCTAATACCCAAATGGAAAAACTAAAGAAATTCAAATTCCAAACTTTCTTGACTCCATACGGCACATTTTTTTGGTAACCAAAATATCTGCAATATGCAGTTTTAAGTAATGCTACATGATAATCATTTTCCATGCGTTATGTGTTATTCTAATTTCAACACAACAACAACACGCCCTATTGGCAGCCTATTTATTTTTAAATTGTCAAGAAAACATCTCCCGACAAAATAAGTCTTTCTTGACTCCATTCGGCACATGTTTTTGGTAACCAAAATATCTGCAATATGCAGTTTTAAGTAATGCTGCATGATAATCATTTTCCATGCGTTATGTGTTATTCTAATTTCAACACAACAACAACATGCCCTATTGGCAGCCTATTTATTTTTACATTATCAAGAAAACATCTCCCTACAAAATAAGTCTTTTGGCAAGCATTGAGAAACTTGGCCCTGTCCTCTGAATTTTAAGCAGTTCATTTCGATACAATGAAGACATTTTGGTAGGACAAAGATTGGTGAAGTCTCCTAGCATTTCACCGTGAATGAGATCTATTGATGCACATGAAAGGAATGAAATGCACAGATTTCCATCAACTAGATATGAATATGAAGAAATAGAGAACTTGTAGAACCAGTCTGATTCCCTAAAACAAAACTGAATAGCTTCAAGTATTTGCACTCGATAATTAGAAAACTTTCAATATGGGAACCCCAAAATAACAAGAAAAACATATACAGACCTCCTTTGAAAGAGGAGCCTTTGTAAAAGCATAGTAATCAAAAAATATTTGCAGGGTTGAAGACTCCTCCAGAACTGACTTCCAAGGGGAAGGAAGCTGTAGATAATCATATTGAGATAGAACAATATTAATGGGGATCATTCACATCTCCAAAAGAGATTAGAATTTAGTATTATATATGATGAAATACCTGAACTGTGCCAAACTCATCTGAACTTTCGTCAACAGATGTCACCACAAAATCAAATGATAGACATTTCAAAGAAAGAGAAAGTGCCAACTCTTGCAACTGACTGACAACTGCCCTTCATATAAAAATCAACCCTCAAGATACAATAATAGAAAAGATATCAATAATAAGGAACAAAATTTTACAATGAGTATACCATCATTCTTCAGTTGATGCAATGATGTTAAAGATATCTGAAATATTTGAAAGAGGCAATGGTCCCTAAAAGAGCAAGCCACCCTTCGATGATGCGTTGCAGGGAAGCCAGAATTAGCCTAAGGCAGAATTCCAGAAACATAATAATTAGGCAGAATGCCTAAAGTAGATATTAAATTTCAAACAAACTAAAACTAAAGAAAGCAACACAACTCATGCCACAAGAAAACGTTATAGATAAACACCAGTATCTTAAATGCAAAGATCTCTGATGAACAATTTCAACAATGATCGAATGATGACACATGAATAACTAGTTGAAGGCAACTTTTCTAAGAGGTTGCCAGATTCAATCTACCAAACTTCTGAGGAGGTTCATTGCCGATTGCTTGTTTCATTTTTCTAATTCCTGAGAAATCTAAACTTCATTTTAAACAAATATAGTACCTTTTTAATGTTGAAGACAACAATACCTGTTTAATTAAATTTTATTTCATAATTTTTAAGTTGGAGGGAAATATATAATAAACACTAGGGAAGTGGAACGTACTTGGATTCTACTCAATAAGTTACTTCCATAGTAGTGGGGTAAGTTGAGTCTCCAACTTTCTGAGAAGTTTAGTCTTTTAGTAAACCAAACAAATTGAATGTATTCACTTCCAAGTAAGTATAACTTCCACCCCTTTCCCCAACCAAATGACCCTTTAATAGTTTATCATAAGTAGTAAGTTTTGCATGCATGTTTTTAAAAACATCATCAAAGAAAAAGGTACAAAAACAGATATACTTGCAAACAGGAAGCAGATACAAAGAGAACCAAACAAAAATGTCAGCTAAAGAATGGGAACCAGTCTCTCTGCCAATACCATCGTAGAAAATTTCCTATGGAAGGTATGCGGAAAAATAATGTTTTATTATTGGAAAACTGACTTAACATTAGTTGCCAAGTTACAAATATCTCATAATTCCTTCAGTGGTGAGCTCTATTTACCATTATCAGACAAAGCATGTGATGCTAGATTGTAACTTCAATCGAGAAAAACTTGGGTGCAACTCACTTCCAGCATTGAATGTATTGGAGGATCACAAGATGAAATCTTACCTGGTTCATCTCAGAGACAAGCTGGTTTAATATCTTCAAACCAATTGCATAGTGACCGGGTGTTGCCTGTTGAAAAAAAGAATATTTATAAACAAAACATAGCAGGAATATTAAATTGCCCATTAGAAACATGGGCAAGTGACAGTTCCAAGCACTCCTAGCCAGATTAAATATCTTTAACTGCCATCCACTCAGGGGAGCACGCTCAGTAAAATTGGCAAGAACCAGCCAAGCCTCAACAATACCACTAACCATTAGTTTCGTAGTTTATATTGTCACCTTTCTATTTACTTTTCAGTTTATGAAAAATATTGTCACTTTTCTACAATCTCTCTCGAGCAAAATTGTCAAAATTGTCAAGTTGTTCATCTTTGCAGTCCTTGGCTGTATTATTTGATTAAAATATGTTGATCCACTTTCTTTCTGGGCTATATACAAGTGTGATTGAAAGTGCACTTTATCCTTGTTCAATGCAGAGAATCAGCTAGCACAACAATCAATTGTCCATAATGATTAACATTAGCCAGCTCCTTCTTGATAATTGGATAGCACATTCACTAGTGATCACCTGAATCAAGAAGCTCATTGATTCTTTGACCAGATCCCAAAATCGGTCATCGTCAAACCACCCAAATTTCGTGACTCGGCACAGAAGTTGGATTAATGAAGCAGTCACAAAAGGCTGTAACTCCGGTCCCCTGGTGGCTAGATAGTTTAAAAGATAGTTCCCTATGAAAAAAACAAAAATAAAGCAGGTTATCAATCCACAGTTAACAGAAATTAATTCATGCTTTTTCCAGTCACCCAAAAAGTGATAAAATCGAATTAAGTGAAATACTTATATCTAGCCGAAGCTGCAAAGCTAGGCTTTGTTCTGTTACTTGCTTCAACAAACTGGAACTAGCTAACATCAATGCGTAAGGAGTCAAGGCATTGTCAAGAATGTATTGGCATTGAGAAATGTAATCAGCATTCATTGAGAAGCATTTCAAAGTGTTCTCCGCATGAGCCCTTTCCACAGAATCCTGGGAATTGTATAGCCTCTCACACAAAGCTTCCAGTTGTGCCAACTCCATAGTTATGAGAGATTGTTATATATCTGCCAACCAACACACACCACACTCCTTCAAATTTCTGATGATTCGCATTGATCCACAAAAGATTGAGTTT
>JANTPZ010016373.1:0-11664 GCA_025593235.1 Vachellia pachyceras | reverse complement strand
TGTTTATCTTTCTATGATAGTATTGCATGGAAAAATGATTAGTTTTTTTAAACCCCCCTAGAGATCAGTAGAAATCCCTGCGGAAGAGTGTGATAGAAAGGTATCATACAATTCAATGCGATAGTGAAGATTTATATTTGGTAGTCCGTAATCCATCTCATTATCTGCTTTGTAATTGCCTTCGTTTGATACCCTCAAGTTTTTCTTTTTCTTTTTAATAAAACATCATATTGAATTTCCTACTATACATGCAAATGCTGGTGAAAATAGAGATTAATAGTTGCAGTGCGAGTTATATAAATGGAAATACTCCCAAGGTAGTGCCTAATCTCATTATCTGCTTTGTAATTGCTTTCGTTTGATACCCTCAAGTTTTTCTTTTTTTTTTAATAAAACATCATATTGAATTTCCTAATGTGCATGCAAATGCTGGTGAAAATAGAGATTAATAGTTGAAGTGCGAGTTGTATAAATGGAAATACTCCCAAGGTAGTGCCTAATTTCTTAACTGTGGTGGTCTTCTTTTCGAAGGCATAGTGCACACTGATATGCAATTTGGCCGTAGTAGTTTTCCCCCCTTTCAGCTGCAGGCTATTACTGGTTTTAGAGATATACAGGAGTGATGATTATTTGGATATTTTGTTTGCCACTAAATTGTGTGTGACTAGTTTTGAGGATTTTGTTCTACTCTTTTGTTTTTTTTTAGAACTTCACTTATCTTTGATTTTTTCCCACTAATATCTTGATACATCCTCTTGCAGGGAAGATGATGAGTGCTGGCTTTTGCCAACCATACTGCTTCTCTTCAAGTTGGTACAGGCTCGTTTTGTCAATTGGCACATAGCTAATCTTGAAATCGAAGATTTTTCTCTATATTGCCCGGATCCCGATGCCTTTTGGGCCCATGAATCAGGTGTCTGAGAGGAAATGGACACAGGAACTTCATCAGACATGCACGTGTAAATTATCAAGTGTTGGTGATTCAACTATTTCGTGTGTTTAGTTTTACGTTGGGAACCACCAAAACCATGGTTTTGGTAGAAGCAGCACATCTAACTATTTGCTTTCTCAAAAAAATTATGATTTTGGTGGTTGCTAACGTGAAACCAATTATACCCTTAAAAGAAGCTTTATTCTTGTCCTGATTGGATGCATTGTGGCTGCGCTGCCATGTAAATATATGCAGAGAGATGTATAGGAAAATCAAGGGTACAGGTCTGCAGTTTTTTGTGTCATTGTAATAGAAAAAATAGAAAACTTGAGAGGTTGGTTTATGGAACAATACAAGGAACTAGTGAGTAGAGAGATGCGTTCTTTGTAGCTAGCTTATCAGTACCGTGAAGTTTCACCATTTCTTTATTTTTGTGTATTTATTTATTTATTTTTTTGCCCCGTGAATCTTTGCCGTTGCCGCCTAGTACTGACTGACTCAGAAGCCTTTGCAAAAGCTGCTTTTAGTTCCTCTAACCATAAAGGGTTGGAGTATTATTAACTTACCATATTTATTGCATCAAGAGATCTTATTTTTTTTTATTGTGTTAGCATGATGTTGCAAAGAAGAAGATGGATACATAATTTGAGGGAATCCCATGTGTCTATCTATTTTACTACAGCTTACAGAGAAGCGATGAATTAAAATATAATGAAATATAGCAAGATAACAAAGTTGTTGATATTTTAAAATGTTAATATAATTCTATTAAAATAATTTGATTTTTTTGGGTTCAATCGATTGAGGGTTAAAGTGTAAAAATATCTATAACATTTTACCAAAAGTGTGTCAAGTATCATAATGTAAGTGAACACTTAAAATATGTGCGAAAATGTCAAAATTGTTAAATATAATATAGCATCGTTACTTTTTGTGGTGGACTCGCTAATTTTACATATGCATAATTAAAGATGTTAGGTTGTACTTAACAGTAATGATATTTTTGCTCACATTTTAAATATTTGTAAGTAGTTTTACACTTTTAAAAAGTATATGGAGTTAAATACACTTTTGATAAAAGTTTATAGATATTTTTTAACCTTAACCCATCAATTAATTACTAAATGTGATGAAAAGTATGCCTTTCATGCTGGTGATTTTAATTGTTTGCGATTAATTTCATTGATTGGTAATTACACAATTTAAAAAGTCAAGTAGATTAAAAAGGTTGATCACCTTAGATCGATGAGTAAGATTTTTCACTTACTAGCTCAACGGGAGAGCATGTTATGTGACTTGTACGTGGAGTCGTGTTTCTTTGTTTATTCTAGAAGTTCTAACTAAACTGTTTGGTAATAAATATAGAGGGAAAATTACACAGAAAATAATACGAAAAAATCTTTGAAAATCAGAAAATTAATGTGAAGTCCCGTAAGATCTGAAGAAATATTATTTGTAAAAGCGAACAAACCAAATTACTCTCCATTGAAAGTTTGTTCCGACGAACTGAAAAATCTATATTAACAATTGAAACATCTTAAATGACAATTTGAGTATCACCAATGACAAGCAACAGAGTTCTGACGTGCAACATGCAAAGTATGCAATATAATAGAGTTCTTAATATTTCTTGTATGAAGCTAAGGCTTGCTTTTTATTCTGAAGAAGTGTCCAACAGTGCCTTAAAATAATTACTTTTTTTGGTGAAATTAAAATAATTACTTTTGATAATAGAGTATGTGTAACCAAAAAAAATAACATACATGATGTTTCTTTTAATTAGTTTATATTTTGTCCATGTAATCTTACTCTCAGGAAAAAAATGCATTAGGTTACCTTATTTTTAAGGAAAAAAAATATTGTAACTTAGGTCTAAAATACATCTATTTACTTTAGGACTAACATTCTGCATATGTCTTGATTAACTTTTGAAAAATAGTTTTTAGAAAAAAAAATGATAAAGTGATTTTAAATACTGTATTTTGTGATTAGTGATTTTGATTTCAATGAAAAATTACTTCTTCGTAATTTTTACATGTTTGGCTATCCAAAATCCAAATCACGGTTTCACAGGTAAAAAGTGCTTTACTAGGATGTCATAACATATTAATAGTAGGTTTTTGGATGTGAATAATTGTCTTGTAACAAATTCTGATACTTAAATTATTGATTGTATAAAAAAATTACACAAACAATGATTTATAGAATCTTAATAATACGAAAAATAGGTAAAAGGTTCTCTATTGATTAGAAGAACTCAAATTAGAGTACTAATAATTGTGATGTAGAAAACTTATCATGTATTTCTTACCATAAATTTTTAAATTGGGAACTTTTATTCATTTTTCATCAAAACTTTTTATAAGAATTGTAATTAAATTTCAAATCATAGAAATAATATTTTATAAGTTATAAAGATTTATCAATCTATCCCAATGACTTTTTATTAAAAAGTGAAAGCGGTACATTGATTGTTCCTAAAGATTTATCAGGTATTATTTTTTTTAGTTGAGATCGCAATTATCTCAAGTTTTTTGATTTTTCATTTTAGTATTTTACTATTATTTGTTTGTTTATGAGAGAGCATTAGAATATAGGAAAGCAGAGAGTAGTGCGCGCGATCGCCATGCTACGCCAAGCTTCACGCCTCTGTCGTCGGCCACTATTTGCCACTCTCAACCGTCGACGACGCCTTTGTACGGATGTCGTCACCTCAGCCTGCGACTCTGCTTTCGAGGAATCATGGAAGAAAGCAATTCCCACAAATGGACCCTCCCAATTTGACTCCTTCCCATTTCATGCACTTTCGTCCTCCCGCTCCTTCTTCTATTCCCAAAATCACTCTCAATTTCGTTCTTCCCTAAGCATCTCAGCTCTCTTCCCAGCAGGTTTGTTCCCCTTTCATCCTTACCAAGATTCTGATACCGATGTCACCTGATTATTCCTAGGAATATGTTGACTGAGCTTTGATTTCATACCATTTTTATTTCTGTCTGATGCAATCTTGAGTTTTCCAATAAAATGATGATTCCTTTGATAGAATTCGATCCGTTGAATGGTTAATTTGGAGGAAACTTATTACTCATACCGACCATTGTATCTCCATTTTGTTTGTCTCGTAATTTGGTGGCATATGCATGTCTGGTGTGCGCAGAAATGAAGGAACTATGTTAAGCAAGTTATTCTGTTTACCTGTATTTACATTGATGCTTCACAGTACAATAGGTGGTTTTTCTGTTTTAATGGTAGATTCTCTGACATTGCGTGTTTATTCCGAAGACGTGATTTTAAATTTTAATTCATTAATATCTTTTCCAATTAACTTTGGGCTTCACTTTATACGTTTACTGCCTGATGAAATATGGGTTTTCCTACAAAATGTGGATTACTTTGATGGGGATTGAATTCAATGCCTGATCTTAGAGTTCTGGTGAATTCTGTAGCAAGGAATTATCACGAATAGAAACTAGAAGATTTATTTGAAGAATTTTGTACTGATAGTGGTATTGCTTCTAAACTTTACTGACTAATTCCATTGGCGACATTCAATTTAAGCAGAAATATTTCTGTACACAGAAATGAAACTTCGACAATTTTATCTTAACCACTAGTAGCATTCCGTGGGTTTTTACGGTGGCAACTGTAGATTGTAGAACAAGGAGCATTTCGTAGACTGTTAAATGTCATTAACTTGTTACTGGCAGATAAGCCACTGTATCTGAAGAGAGATTTAGTTTATCCGTGAATAAATAGACACAAACACAATAACACCCAACCCTGTTGTAACTATGAGAATATTTCTAAATCAATGGCAAAAGGTCAAATTTAAGAGGACTGATATCAGTAAAGAGATGTTACCATCGTCACGGTTCCACCGGCTCCAGCGCTCAATTAATTGTTTCCCATGTTAATACGGACAGGTTGATGTGGTGATCATAACTGCAGCAACTGGACAAATGGGTGTTTTGGCTGGACAAGTACCCACAATTGCAGAACTGAAACCAGGGATCTTGTCTGTGCACGAGGGAAATGATGTCACAAAATATTTAGTGAGCAGTGGATTTGAGTTCATCCATGCAAATTCAGTTGCAGATGTTATTGCTGTTGAGGCTGTTCCAGTTGATAACATTGACCAAAGCTTAGTCCAGAAGGGGATCACTTAGTTCACTCAGAAGCTCGCCTCTGCTACCGCTGACTTGGAGAAAGATGGAGCACAGATTGGCATTGATGTATACATTGCCCTTAATTCTGCTCTCTGGATAATATATGCCCTTTTCGGTGATTTAGTATAGTAGCTTAGAGATGATATTTATATGCAATAAAGTATCTAGAATTAGTTTTTCTGCATTTCCTGCAATGGGGAACTATGCTATGAACATTACAAAATTGTCATCACAGATTGGATATATCTACCTGATCTCAAGCTAACAACGTACCCACCGATTTCCTCCTTTCTCATCAGTTAAAAGCCATTCTGAATTTATTTGTTTATGCTTCTCTTAAATTATGGGAACAAATGAAACGGTGGAGTAACTATGCAACAAGAGGGGTTTTACTTCCAAGATTGCTCGGGAGGATTTTTGTTTTGGTTAAAGCGGCGGTTGGCCTGAAAATACCTTCGCTGCAAGAGGGTAAAAAAAAATAAACAAAAAGATCAACTTCCTGCCAGTGGTTCAAGTTTACCTACAAGTGTTAATTGTTCTCTCGCAGAAGATTGAAGGAAAATTTGTATGAAACCAAATTATGTGTTTTAAATGGGAGTATTTCTGAAACCTGTAGATAATTAGACTAAAGAAAGAAAGACATTGTTCCTCAGCTTGCTCCATTGAACTGAACTGCCTTTGATACGTATCCGTCATCTCGGTCTTCGTCTCTTTTTTAATTCTGGACCATCATTCTCTCATATCATTCTTCTCTTCGAAGGCAGCAGCAAATATGTTGAGATTGGTGGAGTTGACCGTATCCTCTTCTCACGCGCCCACCGCCCAGGTACTTCTTCCTAACATCTGCAGGATCGGCCAAGGCCATGTTCTTTTCATCTTCCTTCGCGATATAAATCATTTTTTGTTTGATCACATAAAATAGGTAGGAGGTGAAAAAAGTACAACACACGAGATTGATATGATCTTGGCTGGAATTTTAGGTTATCGACTTCACTAAAGTTTTTGCAATATTTGGTATGCCAGATTAATGAAATGAAATGATATACAGTAGTTGATTTCGAAATTTGTGTCTTTATGTCGGTTCTGTACATTTTGATTCCTACTAGGCGACCTCGTTAATATCATTTCCTCAATTGTCAGACTCGTAAGATCCCATTTTCCTAGGTCTTCCCAACGCTGCTGCAGGCCGCCAACATAAATATCTCCAACCAATAGTATCTCAATTCAAGTTTGTGTCAGGTTTCATTTAACACGAGGAGTGTTGACTGATTCTTCGAAATTAAAACAAAAAAGAAACGGAAATTTAGACGAGGGAAAGAACTCAGCTTAATTCTAGGTTTCTTCTCCAAGACTCCGAGACCATACCTAGCACAACCATAACCAAGAACCTAGAAACAAAACCTTAGAAAATGAACAGACAAAACCGGTTAAAAAAGGGCGTTTTTGAGGGAGAGCATCTCTGAAAAAGAGCACACAACACTTCTCAACCTGTGTACACCATGGATACAGTAACATGCACAAAACTTTTCCATAATCTAAATGGACAAGTCTCTTTCCTCCATCAGCATGACCCTTCTCAACGAAAATTAGCTGAAGACTTTAAAGTCTGTCTCTCTTCTTGCCCCTACTGTATCTTTTCCTTTCTTCTCTTTCTTTCTCTTCTGTGTTTTCTTTCTTTATATTTCCCTTTTACATTTGAGCCTTTTTCCTTTCAAGGAAACATGGCAGCAGTTCGTCTTTTCTGCACTCTTAGCATGGTTCTGTTGAACTAGGAAGCAGCAGCAACAGTCCCTCTAACACATGAGTAATCCTGAGTCTTGTTCGGTGAGGTAGATTCTCTCTGCACTTTATTCCTCATAGCCTTCATTGAAGAGGAAAGGTTCCTACTCTGCTCTTTAGCTTCATCCATATCTATTTGTTCTTGCCTGCACTCTTCAGTACAAAAAGGAGTGTCGCCTCTGCAATAACAATAGAAACCACCATCAGAAATCGACCTCAAACACATTAAAATTCTCATCGAACTACTGAGTTTTCATCGTCAACAAAAAAAAATGTTTCAGAAGGTCATGAAACAGCAAGATTAAGCAGATCCCTTTCACCATCAGACAAAAAATAAATAAATAACTAGGTTTTTGGGTGTCTAACCTGTACATGAATATGTCTCTATTCTGAAGCGGCATTTTGCAGAGATGACAAGCGTCAAGAAAGTGGGGGTAGTGATCTTCATATCTAGCATCATAGAATCTCCCAGATCTAGGCGATGAACCAGGAAGGCTTCTGAAACTTGACCTATTAATTACAGCATAACCCCCCATAGCCTTTGACACAGAACCCTGCTGGTAATGACGATGATTCTGCCCAGAATAGCCCGCTTCCATGTCTGCTAAGAAAGCCAAACCACAGTTCTCTTTCAAGAAACAAGCTCTTTTAGTGGAGTTCATGAATAACGAATCTTTACAAGTTGTGGAGGCCAAAGTGTTATTTGGGAAGAAAAGTAAGTGGAGAGATTATGGTAGAGAAAGAAGAAGAGAAGGTTTATATATATAAAGGGTATGGTTGATTGGGTAAGGGGAAGGGGAAGGGGAAGGGGAAGGTGAAAGCTTTTCGTTTGTTGAATGCGTGACTGAGATATAAACAGCGGCAGGTTTATGGAATCCCTGCTGCTAAATCCATTGGCTCCAAATTCCTGTATCTTCCAGTTTTCATTATTTAATTGCTTCATTCATCATTAATTTAATATCCAGCTTTGATATTTTTATTTTGTTTTTAGAATTCGACGGTGGGCACCAAGTTACCCTGAAATAAGAACAAAAATTACAATCATGCCACTGTGTTGAAGAAGGTGGGATTTTGCCTTGTTAGATTCCATTACGAGAAAAAGGCATTTTGTTTGCATGAATTTCTCCCAAAAAGGTAATAGAAAAAGGAGAAAGAAAATAAGAATGCATTATTATCTCATTCAAACTTATTTCAATATAATTAGGCAGGTGTGTGTTGAAATGAAGCAAAGAAAATAAGGGCAGCATCTTCAGGATGGACTGTTGGGATTTTTTATCCGAAAAATTAGAGATTTCTTAATGCGATAAGATCTTATTTTGGAAAATTTATTCAGGGTACCTAACAAATGTACTGATTGGCTTGTACACACTGCATTTCACAAAAAGTGACGTTTCCATTTTTTTCCTCCAACAAATTAATATTTTCATTCAGACCTTAAAATCTTCTGTCCTATAGATTTCCTTTTTTATTTACAATCTTTTGTCCAAAGTTATTCCATGTAGATTTATTTTCTATATTTATGCTTTAGTATCGAACAAATAGAGGAAATGCAATTGTATGTAAAATTTATATTTATATTAGTATCTTTAAAATATGTCCTGTTTATAGAGGATAGAAAGAAGATTTTATTTAATTATATTTATAAAGCTTATCATTAAAATTTTTTTTGCATGAATATACAGTTTTATCATTTATTTTTAAATCTTACAGTATATATTAAGAGCTTGTTTGAATGTGATTTGGAAAATAGCTTCTACAAATTCTGAGGTAAAACCTAAGTTTTAGAGAATAGATTTTGGAAAATAGCTTTTACAGATTTCGAGGCAAAACCTAGGTTTTGAAAAGTGATTTATGTTTGGGAATTTATTGGTTTTTATTGATTACGAGGCAAAAAAGTGGATAGGAAAGAGGAAAAAGAAAGAATGAAAAGTAGGAAAGAGGAAAGAGAAAGAAAAAGTAGGAAGGAGAAAAGAGAAAGAAGGAAAAAAATAGGAAAGAAGAAAGATGAAAATGTAGAAAAAGAGGAAAAAGTGTAAAAGAGAAAACCTAGGTTTCAAACTGAAATTTTGTAACCAAAATAGCTTTTGGGAACAAATTTTGCTTGGATAAAACCTCGATTTTAAAGTAAAATCTAGGTTTTGAAACCAAATCTAAGTTTGAGATTGGGTTTCCAAACAAACCCTAAATCAGGAAAAATTCAAAAAATTGTTGAAAGCTTACAATAGAGATATTAAATTTTAAATTTTTTATCTGTGTGGTGGGAACAGACTAAGAGCTTGTTTGGATGTAAGGTTGAATATATCTTTTACAGATTCGGAGATAAAACTTAGTTTTTGGAGAATAGATTTTGGAAAATAGCTTTTACAGATTTCGAGGCAAAACCTAGGTTTTAAAAAAGTGATTTATGTTTGGAAAGTTATTTAACTTTTACGGATTTCGAGACAAAAAAGTGGATAGGAATGGGGAAAGTAAAAAATAAAAGTAGGAAAAAGTAGAAAAGAGAAAACCTAGATTTCAAACTAAGATTTTATAACTAAAATAGCTTTTGGAGAAAAAAATGTTGCTTGGATAAAATTTCAATTTTGAGGTAAAATCTAAGTTTTAAAATTAAGAGCTTGTTTGAAAGCTATTTTGAAACCTAGGTTTCACAGAATCTGAGGTAAAAACTAGGTTTTGAAAAGTGATTTATGTTTGGGAAGTTATAGCTTTTACGGATTCCGAGGCAAAAAAGTGGGTAGGAAAGAGGAAAGTAAAAAAGAGATAGAGAGAAAAAGTATAAAAGAGAAAAGAGAAAAAAGTAGGAAAGAGAAAACCTAAGTTTCAAATCTAAATTTTAAAACTAGATTTTGACAACCAGTTGCCAAACCAGCCCTAAATTTAACTTAAGAATTGGTTGCTAAACAAAGGAGGCGGGCAACTTGGTAATTCCAGGGAAGTATGAAGGGGTTTTATGCGGAGTACAACGCCTTGAAGTGATCAGTGCCATTTTCCCAACCAAACCACACATGTGCTCTCTCGTCTTTTTGTTCCACGTCATTATTATGGCAGGAGAAGAAAGCCTGCGCCCACGCTCCACAAAACGCGCGTGAGATGACAGCCACAAGCATCCCTTTTGTCCTTGTTTGTGGGGCGTTTGGGTGGTTTCGAGTTTTGAACCACCTCGTAACTGTCGCCCTAAGCTAACCCAATTGCCTGTGGTAAGTAAGAATTCTACAATCTAATTTCCTACCAAACCAACAATTATGTCCATGTTAACTTATTTCCGGGGATACATGCAAGTCAAAATAGTACAGTGATACTGAATGATCCAAAGAATTAAATTATGCAATTTAAAAAGTTGGTTAAAAAGATTGTAACTTATTTTTGAAAAAGACAGTATTGTCCATGGGAGGGTGTGTAAAAAGGAGAGGAACAAGAATAATGCCCTGTTTGCTATAATGGAATTGAACACATGGAAATGGAAATTGAGTCAAATTCCATCATACATGCATGTGGAAATGCAATTCAATTCCATTTCCATATCCACCAAAACTTTAGATTTGAATTCCATCTCACAATCTAAGATTTGTAATTCCAACTCTGCAATTCCATTTTTGCCCAGCGATGATACTACACCAGCGACACCTCTGACACGACGACGGCACCGGCGAGCACCTCCGACAGCGATGACCAACGGCTTCGATCTTCACATTCATACCAACAATAGCGATGACCGACGGCTTTGATCTTCACCTTCACCAACGATGACAGTGACCTCCGACATTTTTCAACTTTGACCTCTGACTTCGATCTCCAACATCGGCTTCGACTTCAACGGCGACCCACAAGGCTGCAGCTTGACGGCCCGACGGTATTTTTGCCAGATGAGCTATAAGTGAAAAATGCAATAGGGGAGATATGTAATTAGTTAAAAATAAAAATAAGAAAATACATTGAATCTTCATGCGTGTGTTGGAAAATCCAAGGCACCTTATTATTCCAGGGGTAAGGAACAAAATAAATAAAAAAAAATGGAAGGAAGGAGGAAGTTACGTAACACAAGTTTCCCCCTCTTAAAAACCCACGGTTTTCGCCGTTTCCCAGAGACCCTTCTCCGTATCGCTGACGTCATCGCTGCCCCCACACAAAACCGGAAGATCTTTTCCCTCCATAATGTGGGCCCCACCCAGACTGAAGATCCAACCATTGGGCTCCACAGCCGCCCTCCCCCCTCTCTCTCACTAACGAGCCTGTAATGATGACGTTCGCCCCTCGTTCTCTCTCTCTCTCTTCCCTTTTTCGCTAAATGAAAAGTGCATATTGCAGAGCCTCCTCTGAGATGCCCGTTTCTGTAGGGGCAGCTGCCCGGTCTAGTGGCCGCCGCTCCAAAGCTGGACACGTGTTACCGCACGTGTCAGTTGCACACACGTTCCATTACCTATTACCCGCCACGTCACCTGTCCCTTCCTCGTTTTCCAACTCACTCATTAGTTTTACTATTTCCTCTGACACAATCCCACGCATTTCTAGATTCCGTGGCTTGAGCAGTTTTATTTTATTTTTATATGTAGGACACTACTCCAAAATACTTATTTCGTAAAACAATTTTTCTAATGTATTTCAGATGGTAAATTAATAACATTTCTGGACCGCTTTTCTCTCATCGTGAGGGTTTCTCTTTCTCTCAGCGTGAGTGCGTCGTTCCAGTGAGCGAGGGTTTCCGGCGCCTCTCTCTCCAGCCCTAGTCGGAGGGGAGGTCGTCCGGTTTAGGGTGTTTGGGGTTTCTTTTCTCTGCCTTTTGTTGTTTTATTT